>LPNX010041440.1:106140-130614 GCA_001517045.1 Pseudotsuga menziesii
CAGATGCAAGACCCATTCTCAGTGAGGATGGTAACCTATTTAGTTAACTAGGCAGAGTAAGACCTTAGAAGGTACCCTAGGGACCCTAGTAGTCTCCTAGGGTTCTTGGTCTAGGACCAAGTAGGTTGATGCCATGGAAAAGTCCCTAACATGTGGTTAGGGCCCCTATATTCCTATAGGATTCCTGGTCTATGACCAAGTAGATCCTATAGGTTGAGGCAGATACTTACTAGTATGTGAACAGGCAGTTTCTTGGTCTGGCACCAAGAAGTTCATACAGGTACATTCCTAGTCATTTAACTAGGTGGATCTTGGTCAAGTTGACCAATATGATGATGTGTGATGTCCTCTATCCTGATCGATTATTTCTAGGTTTTTTCTCAAGAGACTAGACACCCCTTTATGATGTCACTAACACTTAACCCTTAGGATCAGTACTGAGTACCAGACGATGGCATCATCTAGTTTGGATTTTTCCTTATAAAATGATGATTAAAATATATGGAACACATGTGACAATATACCTTGAGAGAGAAAATATTAAATTCCTTAGTGTTATTGGTCCTATGGGTAAAAGGATTTGTTTCCCCACCTTTATGGTACACCTTAGTCTTGTGGGTAAGGGGGTTTCCTTACCACCTTGTTGTAACTCCCCTAGTTGACTTGTGGTATTTTATCTTCCTATTGGCACTAGATCCCTTATTGTTTGTGGTACCTTGACCCCTTTTCCATGATGACTTAACCTTATTATTATACTTCATTGCCTTTGGTAACCTACTCTAAATCAACTCAACTTTATTTTATGTTTTATTTTGGTAACCAGCCTAAAACCTAGGGATTCCTAAGTGCCCTTTCTATAAGGATTATCAAGATTATAAATTAAGTTTCACTTATCCATTTCTAGTGATCATCTTGACATGATAATAAGTTCATATATGATCCATGTTGGTTTTTGTTTGACGCCTAGGGTTACTGCTACTTTGAGTGGACAGCTTGGTTCTTCCTTCTTCTTTATCCTTGTGGACTGAACTATGACTATTTGTGACCTCTCTTGAGCATGTTGTGATTGTTTTTGACCTCTCTCGAGTAGGTTGTGACTATTTGTGACCTATTCTAAGCAAGTCGTGACTTTTTGTGACCCCTCGTGAGAAGGTCATAACTGTTGGTGACTATGCTTGACCTCCTTCCAACAGGGAGAGACTATTTTGGGGATGTTTGTGGTATCACTCTAGCTAGTCCTAACTGTGATTTCCTCTGTCTAGTTGGTCATGATTGATTTGAATCCCTTTTGGGATGGGCGTGACAGTATTGGCCTCCTCTTAGAAGTTTGTTTCTATTTTTGAAGCCCTATAGGGCTGGTTGTGACTATGTTGAAGTTCATGTGGGATGGTCGTGACTATAATAGTCTTCTCCTAGCATGATGTGACTATGTTCAAACTCTCATGGGGTAATCGTGATTGTAATAATAATCTTTCTAGTTGTTCATGGACTGTATAATCCCTCTAGGGCTAGGCCGTGGACTATGGTGGCTACTCTACCTGGGTCATGGATTGTTTGACCTTCCTTCTGCTAGGTTAATTATTGTGTGACCACCAGAAGTTGATTTGTACCTCCCTACTACTGCATACCTGAACCATGATCATCTTTGATGATTCCTGTGTAAAATCATGTCCTACTTACTGCCTCTAAGGATGAGGGGTGTTTAATATTGGTGTCCAATATATATTATATGCTAATGTATGTGTCTAACCTAAAACTACAACACTATAACCCTCTCTCTCTCATAGTATGCTTTATGTTCATTTTGGAAGCTTGTCCTTACAGTGACAAGAGTTGATTCCAAAGGTGTCTGAGTATAAGGAAGATCCAAACCAGATCTAAACTAATATTGTTACTATTTGTTATTTATTGTTCATTAGTTAGTTTTGCATTGATATTGTTTATGTTATGGACATTCCAATAGATAAATCATCTCAAGGAACAACCTTAACACAATGACCATTGGAGTGTTAAAGTTGAAAGTGATGAAAATTAGGTTTTGAATTTGTTACAATAGTATTGTTCTTGATGTAGCTCTATTTAGTTTTGTTTTATGTATTAAAAGTATAAATTTTCATTTTTTTCTTTTAAAACCCTAAATTTCAACATGGTATTAGATCTTAGTGTGTAGCTAACTCTGTTTTGTTGGCTAACAGAACTACATATATCTTAAGGTAAGGGTTTGTACTGTATTCAACTTGATTTCAGAATTTTATTTAGAAAAACTCATCAAGTTGGCAACTAGGATTTGAATATGGATACTAATTCAATCAAATCATAAGATAGGATTGAGGGTGCCTCAAAATTTAATGCATGGAAATTTAGGGTTCTAAATATCCTAGAAGAGAGTGATCTGGATGACTTGGTTATTAGAGTTGTTGAAGATCCCACTACATCTTAAGGAAGAGCATCATTCAAGAATAAGAAAGCTAAGGCAAATATAGTCATCTTTGATTCAGTTAAAGACAACTTGATTTTGGTAATAACTCCCTTAAGGACCAAAAAACAATTATTTGATGCTCTCTAGAAAACCTTTATGAGAAGAACTCCCATAATCATAGGAGGGATTTTAAAAAGAAACTTTGATCACTTTAAATGGAGAAGGATGAGACAGTTTCTACCTTATTCTCCAATATATTGTTAGAATAATCATCCCATAGTTACCTACCTTAGACATTAATTGATTAGTTTTTGTCTTATTACCTAGTCTCCTAGATTCCATTCTATGCTAGTTGCCTTCTACATGTCATAGAACTCAACACTTGCTAAAACTGAGTCATGGAGCACTTGGGAAACCTATTGGAAACCATATTTAGCATGTCTTATTTATTCCAGATCCTCCAAAGTGCATATCTGCTTTTTCTGTAAAGCTTCCTATTTTATTGAGAATTAAGGCAAAAGGAAAAGCTAGACTAGGTGTAGTTAACTTGGTTTTTTCCCACATCATCCTCCATCATTTTCTCCTAATAAAATCATGTATGAGTTTTCTTTCCATCCCTTATTATCTTTCCTACTTGACTTTTCCAATTCGTGAGCATCTTAGTGGATTTGGAAATTGCTTTATGCACCTATGGGAGATTTGACTAGATTTAGTAAGCCTACCTTTTGACTACTTCGAATGGAATCCTTATGCATTTGAATCTCTCATGTAATTATATATTGCATCAGCCTATTACTTCACAAGTTTGGCTATTATACACTTATTCAATACAGATTAGTGTTATGCTCCAATTTCAGTCTCCTTTGATGTTAATTTTGCATGTTTGATTAGCAATTTTGTGAGTGTAATTGTTCTATCACTTGGGTTCAATTTCCACATGGTATAAAAGCCTTTTTATATCGATTTATCTCCTTCCATATTGCTATTGTAGGTTTAACATCTTGGCTGGGAGCATATTCTGTTGACTAAAGGGCACAGTTTCTAAGCTATGGACCAATCTCAGAAGATCATCTTGACTCCATTTAATTTATTTGAATGGAAAGATGAGATGGAGATATTTTTGAGAGAGAAATGTCTTTATAGGGTTACTATGGAAACTGAGGCAGAGCCCAATGCAACTGCAGAGAAAATAAAATGGCACAACAGGAGGGATGAGGCCTATGGTCTTTTGTGTCTGAGCATTTCAAGAGACCTCCTCTTCCATCTTGATGGATTGACATCACCTAATGAAGTGTGGAAGAATCTTATAGAGATTTTTGGTAATAAATATGAGATGAGAGGACATCAAATTGAGAATGAGCTGATCTCCTTGAGTCACAGTAGCTTTGAATCCTTGCAACTCTATTTTTCCAAGTTTAAAGGCCTTGTTTTGCAGCTAAAACAATGTGGAATTGAAAAGAATGAATAGCAACTAGTTTTGGCCATACTCTTGAAGATTGGCCCTGACTATTCAGTGTTTGTTTTGACCTTCCATGCCACCAAGTTGACAGATCGAGCCTGGATGATGCCTAAGGTTGCAGAGTTCATGGAATTCCTCACACAGGAACAAGATAAGTTGGTGATGATGGGCACCATCAAACCTTGCAAAGACAAAGATTTGGTTGTTGGAGATTCAAGGGTGGATTCAAAAAGCAAGAAAAAATCTAAAAATCCACCTGAGCAAAAGAGAGACAAGAACAAGTCTCAAGAGGATCCCCAAGGCTCCAAGAAGAACTTCTAGAAGAAGAAGAACAAAGGAGAAATGAGCAAGTGCGCATACTGCAGTAAGGGCTATCATCCTGAGAGCTCTTGTATGAAGAAGCAAATTGACATGTTGACCCAAATCCTGGAGAAGAATAACATCTCCCTTCCTGATTTCTCAAAGAAGAGGGAAGGAGGATTAAATTCAGAGTACAGAGAGAGAGTACATGCTTTGGTTGCTGGCACATCAAGCTCACCTAGCTTCCTCATGGACTCTCGAGCTTTTAGACATAGGGTTTCTACAAAATAGGAATTATCCTCTCTTGACATGTCGAAAGTTCCACCAATAGTTTTGGGAGATGACTCTCGCACTGACAGTTTGGGGAAAGGAAGGAATGATATTGAACATGGTAAGTTCAATAATGTGTTGTATGTTCCAGTTCTTTCCTCTAATCTCTTGTCAGTGTATCAGATGACTCACACAGGGTCTCCAAAGAAGGTCATCTTCTCCCATGATGATGTTGAAATCACTGAGATTTCAAATGGTAAAGTCATAGCAAAAGGTGTTGTTGATCACACTTCGAAGGTATACATGTTTTCCCATTTTCTACCCTACTCAAACCCCTATGCTCTTCTGATTCATGCTAATGAGGCAAGCAAGCTTTGGCATGAAATATTTGTCCATCTTAACTACAAGTATCTTTCTGATTTGAGTGAAAAATATATGGTCATAGGGTTACCAAAGATCAAGTTTTCCAAGGGAGTCTGTCAAGGTTGTATCCTAGGAAAACACCCAGAGCACAAATTTGAGAGAGCTAATCATGAGAGAACCTCTGCACCTCTTGAGTTGATCCATAGTGACATTGCTGGTCCATTTCCTCATATGTCCGTGAGTCAAGCAAAATATGTACTAACCTTCATATATGACTTTTCCAGGTATTGTTGGGTTTACTTTCTAAAGCATAAGTCTGAAATTTTTGACCTCTTCAAAGTCTTTGAGGCCTTGGTTGAAAACCAGTCTAAGAGGAGACTCAAGATCCTCAGATCTGACAATGGTGGTGATTATTTCAAGTCTAAGTTCATTAAGTATTGTAAATATGTAGGTAATCAAATGTAGCATTCGATCCCTTACACACCACAGCAAAATGGTGTTGCTGAGAGAAAGAACAGGTCACTGAAGGAGATGGAAACCTGCATGATGGAGGCTAAGACTTCACCACCAAAGTTTTGGGCCGAGGCTATAAACTGTGAATCCTACATCTAGAATAGGGTGCCTCATAAATATCTTGATGGTATGACTCCTTTCAAAGCTTGGATTGGGCACAAGACAGATGTGACCCATTTCAGGATTTTTGGCTCAAAGGCTTGGGCTAGAATTCCAACTGAAAAGAGAAAGGATTTGCAGCCCCAGAGCCAAGAGTGCCTATTTTTTGGGTATTCTGAAGATTCAAAAGGGTACAAGCTAATAAACTTGAGCACTAATAAATATTTCATTGAAAGAAGTGTTCAGTTCCAAGAAGAACCTTTAGTAGCAGTTGAAGTTGGAGAGTCTTCTTCACCACCAGATCCATTGATTGTAAGTGAAGAGACTTATGAGTTTACTGATTCTGATATATCTGATAATGATGATTTGATTGCATATCCTAACAGTCCTACAATACCAAAATGGGCAGCAAAGACCATTCATGTAGCTGGGGAACTAGCTGGAAATCCTAGTGACACTAGGAGGACTAGATCTCAGTTTGAGAGTGCCCTGTGTATGAAAGATCCCTTATTTGTTAAGAAGTGCTATCTGATGGTTGAATCAGATCCACATAAATATGAATATGAAGAACATGATCCAATATGGCAAACATCCATGAAAAATAATTCATCTCGCTCCAAAAGAACAACACTTGGGAATTGGTTGATCTTCCCCCGGGGAGGAAGCTAGTTAAATATAAGTGGGTTTTCAAGACTAAGTTTGCTGCTGATGGTTCACCTTTGAAATATAAGGCAATATTGGTAGCCAAGTGCTACTCACAAGTACATGGTATTGACTACAATGAAACCTTTTCACCAGTGGCAAAGATGGACTCCATAAGGCTAGCTTTAGCCATTGCAGCTTCGAAGCAGTGGGAGGTACATCACATGGATGTGAAGTGTGCTTTCCTAAATGGAGATCTCACTGAAGAGATTTACATGCAGTAACCTCAAGGGTTTGTTTCTAATCCATCTTTTGTGTTCGGGTTAAATAAATCATTGTATGGGCTCAAGCAAGTCCCCAGGGCTTGGTATGCCAAGATTGATGGATTTATGCTGTCATTGAGTTTTGTTCGATGCAAGTCTGATCTTAATGTTTATTTGAAGCTGATTCATGGTTCTTTGATGATTATTGTCTTATATGTGGATGACCTTATAATTACAAGAAGTTCAAAGAAAGAGATTGCCTCCTTGAAGGATGCAATGAACCATGCATTTTCTATGACTGATTTGGGATTGTTGAGCCAATTCTTGGGTCTTGAAATTGCTCAATCCCAAAATGGAATCAAAATACACCAGTCCAAGTATGCCTTAGATTTGTTGAACAAGTTCAACATGAAATATTGCAAGCCAAGCAAGACTCCCTTCCTTTCAGGAGTTAAGCTTGAAGAAACAGGTTCTTCTCCTATGGTAAATAATACATTCTATAGGCAATTGATTGGGTGTTTGCTTTATCTTACACACACTCAACCTGATCTATCTGTTATCACTCCAGGAAATTCCTCTAACTTGCAACTCGAGGATGCCTAATAACTTACAATGTTTTTGGGGTTTTCTAATATGGATCAAGTTAGGTGACCTATATGACCTTCCACTCTCAATACATGCATGAAACTCAATCAGGTACAAGGATTTTAGTTACCACTATTCAAAGGTTGACAATAAGGTGCAAGGATGGAGAACTCATCAAGTTGGAAGATTTACACACAAAACAGATGCATATAAATGGATAAACCATGATAAGGATGGTACTTATAATTCAAATCACATCAACATGCCAATAGGGTGACAACTATCAGTCATTAATTAACTTGAATATAACCTGAATACACATTCAAGCATAAGCACAGAAAAGACAGAAATGGAAGCTGAACAAATGATAACAAAAGAGCTTATATTAAATCATGAGCAAAATGAGAAGATGACAATAGTATGGTCTACAAGTCCCTGAAGTCGAACCATTTCAATAAAATAAGTCTTATGCTTTATAGCCTTTACAAAAATACTCAGATCCTGAAAATTTGGATCTGATTTACTAAAAAATAGACAAAATAATTGTTTTTGCATAATTAGGTCAAAAAACCCTAATTAACTAATGGTTTAACTAACCGTAGAATTCATTCACTGTATGAACCTTCTGATAACTAAAGTAAGTGCTAGAAATCACTGCCACTGGTCCTCTGCTGGTTAAGTCACTGTTTCACTTTGACAATTAAGTGTTGGTGACCTTTTCTACTGTTATGTCACAGCAAAACTGAAGCATACCTTCCTTGATGTTTTCTTCAGCATCCTTCATCTTTATACTTTGTCCCTGAGCCATCCATGTTCGCCCAAAACTGGTGCTACATGTCAAAATTCGATCCTATACCTCTTTCTTCTTTCCATGGTTAAGAGGCAAAAATCTCGAAATGGTTGGCTACCGAAAGCGGTGCTTTCGATGGCTAATGAACTGCCTCAGCGTCCACCTAAGCCAACAAAATCCCTGTTCTTCAAAAGTTCTTAAGCCATCTCCAAAATTGTTCTTTCAAGTCTGTCTTCTTAACTTTCTTCTTCAGCAGGCTCTATGCTAGGAGGGTTAACAACAGCCTAGCTTGCTTCTGGAGGCTAAAGGCTAACTGCAGCTTTAGCTAGGGTTTCCAATGTGAGGTGGCTACTAGGGTTTGGCTTGGCTTCCTTTAACTATAGTATTTGGAGCCTAATCATTCTATACAGCCTTGTGTTCTCTTTTATGTATCTCAGGTTTCTTTTGACCTGCTTGGCCTTAGAAGAAGAAGGAGGTTGTTCTGTTGTTTTTTCCCTGTTAGGTCAACTTTTGCCATAAAAATTTGGCCAAACTACTGAAAAATGGGGCTCAGATATGGACTTGGTACTTCAAATATGTGACACCTATTTATCAAATAAAATAATTTTTTGTATATTGTTTTTCTGTGAGAAAAAACCTCTCTCAGTTTATGGAAATTCATTTTCATCTTCCCGAGATTTGTATTTCAAAAACATGTGTAAAATAGGAAATTCTGAGATCCGAAAATTAGGTCTGAGAGATGGATTTGATTCTCCCAATATGAAATACTTGTATGAAAACTGAGAGATATTATTGATATATGACATGTTGAGAAAACAAACCTCCAAGAAGTTTGCAAAATGATTCTCCAATCGCTCATAATCATCGTTTTAAAATGATTGCTTTTTAGAGTAAAACGCCCCTTTCGGTGGATTAGAGCGTCCTAAAATTTCGGTCTTAGCTGCCAAAAGTATGCTTTAGGTGCCTCAGACACTATTTTGAAACCACGCTTAGCCACAGAAACCTATGTTTTGAGTTTTTTGAGCGGGTTTTTTCCCCAACGCATTTTACTTGCTTTTGGTGGTTAATGCCCTCCTACAATCACCCACTAAGCTGCCAAAACCAAGGCTTTTCAGTGGCTAATGAGCTGTTGGAAAGCTCACCTAAGACACCGAAATTATTTTTCCCAAAATTTCATAAAAAACGCGATCGGCAGGCTTTCGGTGGTTAACATGGTCCTATGTTAGAATTGTTAGTTGCCGAAAGGTGAGCTTTTCGGTGGCTAATGAGTTATTGAAAAACTCGCCTAAGCCACCGAAATATAAAACTTTCAAATTTTCTTAAAAAATAGAACATCATATATCACAACCTTGTTAGTCATCCCAATATCTTTCATAATATGGCCTGAAACCTTCATCACTGATAAAAAAATAAATTGTTTTGAGTGAACTTATTGAAAATTTTATTTAGGAGATAACACTATCTTATGCAATTAGTGTGGCTTCAAGATACATGGATCAGCCTCATGAGATCCATTGGAGAGCAGCCAAATGGATCCTTAACTTTGTTCAAGGAACAAGAACTCATGGGATCTTCTACAAAGCTAAATCTGATCTTGATTTGATTGGGTTTACTGATAGTGATTGGGCAGGTGACAACACAGATCGAAAGTCAACATCAGGATATGTGTTCATGCTTGTAGAAGGACCAATCAGCTGGTCAAGCAAGAAGCAGAGTGCCATAGCACTCTCATCTACAAAAGCAGAGTACAGAGGAGCTGTAAATGCAGCAACTCAATGTTTGTGGTTGCAGGGAATGCTTGGTGAATGTGGCTTCGAATCAGAGTTTTCAACTATTATCTATTGTGATAATCAGAGCACCATTCAAATCTGCAATGATCCAGTTCATAGACAGTGAACCAAACACATTGAGATACATATGCACTACATTGTATAGCTTGTGCATGATGGCACCATTCATCTACTCTTCTGTGCATCTTCAGAACAAGTAGTAGACATCTTCACCAAAGTTTTTTGTGAGAAGACATTTAGCAATCTCAAATCACTACTGAGGATTGTTCATCATGCTGTGAATCATGATTGATGACAATATTTTCAAATTTTCTTTTATTGTCCATGATTAAGGGAGGATTTTCCCACTGGGTCTTTGCCTCTTTCCTTGGTTGAATGGACAAGCAGTATGTAAAGGGCGACTAAGCCTTCTTGCTAGGCCCTATATTTTTCTAATATTTACTCATAAAGTCAGGCTTAAGGGGAGGTTTTAGAATAATCAACCCATAGTTACCTACCTTAGACATTAATTAATTCAATTTTCTCTTATTACCTAGCCTCCTAGATTCCACTCTATGCTAGTTTCCTTCTACATGTCATAGAAGTAAACACTTGCTAAAACAGAGTCATGGAGCACTTAGGAAACCTCCTAGAAACCATATTTAGAATTTCTACCTTATTCCAGATCCTCCAAAGCACATAACTGCTTTTTCTGTAAAGCTACCTGTTTTATTGAGAATTAAGGCAAAAGGAAAAGCTATACTAGGTGTAGTTGAATTTTTTTTTCCCACATCATCCTCCATCATTTTCTCCTAATAAAAGCATGTATGAGTTGTATTTCCATCCCTTATTATCTTTCCTACTTGACTTTGCCAATTCGTGAGCATCTTAGTGGATTTGGAAACTGCTTTATGCACCTATGGGGGATTTGACTAGATTTAGTAAGCCTACTTTTTTACTACTTCGAATGGAATCCTTATGAATTCAAATATCTCATGTAATTATACATTTTAGCATCCAATTACTTCACAAGGTTGGCTATTGTACACTTATTCAATACAGATTAGTGTTATTCTCCAATTTCAGTCTCCTTTGATGTTAATTTTGCATGTTTGATTAGCAATTTTGTGAGTGTAATTGTTCAATCACTTGGGTTCAATTTCCACATATATCTCATATAATATATCAAATCATGGACATTGGAGATAAAGTAGAATACAACGATCTTGTGAAAACAATATCCGATCATTTTCCTGCGACTTGGGAGACATTTATGGATTTAGTAAATGGAAGAAAGGTTCAACCAAATTTAGAGATATTGTGGCATGATTGTTTAGAAGAAGAAGGAAGGATCCATAGTATATCTATACCACCACCTAAAATGGATAATGATCTAGCTTCCAAGACAAAGAAAGGAAAGAATATCCCTCAACACAAGGACAATAGTAAGGAACCTCAAGGTAAGTATTTTCATAAATCAAAGGTTAGGTGATGTAATTGTAGTAAGTTTTTTCATTATGCAAGGGATTGTAATAAAACACCTAACAATAATTGGAATAGAAAGAAGCAGCGCGCCTCAGTTTCTACAGAAGAAGAATATCCTCAGAAAAAAATCAAGGGCTGAGACCCAAGGTCAAGATCAAAGAAAAGAATACTACTTGGCTTCAGCAATCACAAGTTTCATCTCCAACCTATCAGATTCCGGGTGGATAGATAGTGGAGCCACCAAGAATATGGATGGATTTAAGAAATCCCTTGCAGTTTACGAGGCCAAGAATTTCCATAAAAAAGTGGAACTTGGAGATGGATGTATCTATGTTATCAAAGGAGTTGGTTCAAATTACCTTTATCTTAATTCAAGTACGTTGATTAATGGTGAGGAAATTTTATATGTTCCTCGATAAAAGAATATTTTTATTTCAATGACAATTCTAGACGACAAGGAGTTCTCTGTAACCTTCTGAGAAGGAAAGGATTTTGTATGGCCTAAAGGTAGAAGTATGAGCTCATCCATTGTGATTGAAGTTCGTGAAAGTGACCCTTATAATTTCTTAGGACATGTTATTAAAGTAGATATGTGATCTTCCATCACTCTAGAGAGTCTTCCAATGACTTGGATATGAAATCCTATGAGAATTATCATTTAGAGAAGCATAGGGAGAAGGACAAGAAGTCTTCAGTTGATCTCATTGAGAATCCTATTGAAAGGATTCAAGGATGCTCCACTGTGAGCTATGTCATTGATTCATATTACTCCCATTATGAGGAGTCAACTAAAAAACAGGTTTGGAAAGATGATATATGGAAACTGATTCTCAACTATTAAAGGAATTTAGTTATAAATTCCATGTGGATCTATGAGATCATGATTTGTGATGATATTAAGAGTTGTTTGAATCTCTCAGAAAATCCTGTATTTGATGACAGGTCGGGACACATTGAGAAGATTTATCACTATGCCAAGCACATGGTGTAGTATGTTCTATCAATAAGATAGGTTATCGATGTGTCTAGTATTGTTGAGAACGTCTCTCTTGTTGAGAGGGAGTGTTAAAGATAATGCAGTTGTGGGACCCATTCTTGGGGAGGATGGTACCCTAGTGAGTTAAATATGGTAGAGTCAGAACCTAGAAGGTAACCTAGCTTCTCCAACAGTCTCCTGGGGTTCTTTATATGGGACCAAGTATTTTGATGCCATGTAAAAGTCCCTAACATGTGGTTAGGGCCCCTATATGACTCTAGGGTTCCTGGTCTGGGACTAGGCAGTTTCTTGGTCTAGGACCAAGCAGATCCTACAGGTTGAGGAAGAGACTTACTAGTATGGGCCCAAGTAGTCTCTTCATCTAGGACCAAGCAGTTCCTAGAGGTACATTCCTGGTCAGTTAATTAGGCGGGTCTTTGTCAAGTTGACCAATATGATGATGTGTGATGTCCTCTCTCCTAATCTTTTATTTCTAGGTTGTTTCTCAAGGGATTGGCCACCCCTTGATGATGTCACTAGAAATTAACCCTTAGGAGTAGTATTGAGGACCAAGGATCACATTATCTAGTTTGTATTTTTCTTATATAGTGATGATAAAAATAGACCTTGAGAGATAAATATTAAATTCCTTAATCGTGTTGGTCTTGTGGGTAAAAGAGGTTGTTTCCCCACATTTATGGTACACCTTGGTCTTGTGGGGAAGGGGTTTTCCTTACCACCTTGTTGTAACCCCCCTAGTCGACTTGTGGTCTTTTATATTCCTATTGGTTCTAGTGCCCTTATTGTTTTTGGTACCTTGACCCCCTTTCCATGATGACTTAACCTTACTGTGTGACCTTATGACCTTTGGTACCCTACTCTACGTCAACTCAACTTTCTTTTATGTTTTATTTTGGTAACCATCCTAAAACATAGGGATTCCTAAGTGAAATTTATAGAAGGCTTGTCAAGATTATAAATTAAGTTTCACTTCTCCATTTCTACTGATCATCTTGACATGAGAAGAAGTTCAGATCTGATCCTTGTTGGTTTTTGCTTGACGCCTAGGGTTATTGTTGCTTTGAGTGGATAGTTTGATTCTTGCTGCTTCTTTCTCCTGATGGAATGAACCGGGACCATTTGTGACCTCTCTTGAGCAAGTCATAATTTTTTGTGATGTCTCCTAAGCGGGTCGTGAGTGTTTGTGACCTCTCCTGAGAAGGTTGTGAGTGTTTGTGACCCTTCCTGAGCAGGTCATGACTGTTGGTGTCTGTGATTGAACTCCTTCCACCAAGACAAGACTATTTTGGGGTTGCTTATGGTATCCCTCTAGCTATTCATGACTAATATGAAGCCCTTATGGGTTGGGCGTGATGGTATTGTCCTCCGCTTAGAATATCGTGAATATTTTGGAGCACTATAGGCCTAGTCATGACTATAATAGTCTTCTCCTAGCTAGTCATGACTATGTTGAAGCTCCTGTGGGATAGCCATGACTATAATAATCTTATTTCTAGCTTGTTTTGGATTGTATAATCCCTCTATGGCTAGGACATGGACTATATTTTCTATTCTAATTGTTCCATGGAATTTTTGACCTTCCTTCTGCTAGGTTGTAATTGTTGTGTGACCACTAGAATTTAGGTTATACCTTCCTACTGGTGTAGACTTGTTTCATGATCATCTTTGGGGCTCCCCATGTAAATATTGTCCTACTTGCTACCTCTAAGGATGAGGGGTCTTCAATTTTGGTGTCTGATATATATTGTCTACTATTATATGTGTCTAACCTAAAACTACAACACTATAATCCTCTCTCTCTCTGAAGGTATGTCTTCTATTCCTTTTGAAATCTTTTCCTTCTAGTGATAAGAGTTGATTCCAAAGGTGTATGACTATAAGGAATATCTAAACCATATCTTAACTAACATTGTTATTATTTGTTATTTATTGTTCATTAGTCCGTTTCTCTGGTTCGTAGACGTGCCAACAGAGCTTGTCATTCTTGTAATCTCTAATTTATATTAATAGAAATATATTTTCTTGTCCAATAATGTGTATTTAAATGAATATTGAATCCATGGATGCTTTTAAATGCTTATATGTTATTGATTATATATGATAGATTAGGTTTAACACCATTTTATAGCATGCTTGTCTTGTTTGTTGATTGCCGAGAGAGCAAATTACTAACACAAGCGAGATTGGAAAAGCTCAATGAGGATCTACATCAACCATCCGGAATAAGGTATGTTTCGAGATACTTTAGTGTTAGATGTTTTATTTCTCTTACATATGGGAAGGGATTGGTTTCTATGGTTTCTCTATGTGTTGTGGTACCCCAAGCCATAGGAAGTTTTCTCCGTAACATAATTGGCGACTCCGCGGGGGAGTTCCTAGTCATTTCCTTTGGGGGTTTTATTGGCATTCAATGTTCTTGGATTGCTCTAATTTCTCTGTTTCTGAGTCAAATCTAGGGGCATTTTTTCCTAGTAATGTCTGATAGGAGTAATTTTTGTGTCAACTTGTCTATTTACCTTATTTTTTATCTCTTTTTCTTCCTGTACGCGAGTCTTGTCTTCACAGTCGCGTGTACATGCGGTTTTTACTAGAATATCCGTGTATATACATGGGTTTTCTACCCACAATCGTGTATGCCCTTAGTTTTTCCTTTTGGGGGAAGCTTAAGTGTTGCTGGGTCAGTTTGGATGATTGCTAAGTCTTCTTGGATGCTTCTGGAATCTATATACACCCCTGTTTCTGACCAGAGACGCTTTTTAGTTTGAATTTTGAAAATGTTCTTGTCATTTCATTTTCTATTTTTTGTTTTGGGATTAGTGCATTAGGTCTCTTTTACCTTAGTGCTTTTCTTGGGTGTTGTCTGATAGTGCTTGCAGAGTCTGTGGGTTGTAGAGTCATACTTTTGCTTTATTATCTCATTTTAATTCAAAAAATACAAAAACATTTGTTTTTTTGCATCATTATGCATTGTTGCATTTTTCATTTTGCATGGTACTTGCATTAGGTTTGCTTGGAGAGTATTAGTCAGATTTTCATATAGGAATGATTGCATATTCATTTGAAGGAAAATTTTGCACTTCACATAGTAGCATACCCAGTTTTTCATTTGACATAGTGCATTTCGATTGATTGTTAAGTGTGCATTTTACTTCTTGTTGCATCATAATATCATTAGTTGCACGACCATTTTACCTTTTGAGTAATAATCCAATTAAAATAAACGCATAATAAAATGAATTACACTCTTTTCTTTTATAGGGTGCACCAATAAGATTAGGTTTTAGGGTCTTGGAATAGTTCATTATGAGTAAATTCTCCAAGACCACTAAACAAAACATTTATGTGTCTATCCAGGTGAGAGTGTGAAATTCCTTTATATAATTAGTGTTTCTCAAGATCCTCCTCTTACAAGGGAGTTAAGCATGAGGCAGTGTGAGTGGTTATTGATTGGGATGATCCCTAGTCATAACTGAGTAGCACCGGAGATATTTCTAGGATTGTATTCGAATCTGGGGGATCTTTCGAGAGTTTTGGGCTTTGCTACCCTGCCCATACGGTCAATCCCACTTGCGACTGTCCACCTGAGCATTTATTATATTGAGGTGACCTTAGTTGCCTTACCTAGGTTATTGAGGGGGTACTTCGTAGAGGTTATTCTGCAGGTGTCTTGGCCAGGTAGGGGTCGAATAGCATAGTCGCTATATGCATTGAAGCTGAGGGCCACTATAATTGGTTACGAACCTCCATTTGTTCTGTATGGGAGTCTCAAGCCTCTCCTAGGTGAGACATACCTACTTCATTCGGGAGCTCAGATATCCTACCCTTGTTTGCTTGCGATTTGGCTTTACATTTTATAGGTGTATGCTCTGTGCACGCTAGTTTTCCTAGGGTTTGCGTAATTAGATCGAGTATTTTTCATTTTTTGAGTCATTATGGATTTGGGCACTGCACTTCACCATTCTCGTCGTTTAGCAGAACTTCTTCCTTCCACGTCTCCTCCTCCTTTGGGAGAGAGAAACAGATAGTCCAGGTGGACTACTTCTCACTTTGATTCACACACGATGGGAGATTACAAGGTTGAGATTCCTGAGATGTCCTCTCCACCTCACGAGGTTGGGGATGCAGATTCTACTCCTGTTTATGATCCTTCACTAAAACTACCTTCACATTCTGGCTATGATCCCTCATTCACAGGTTGTCGGTATTGGTTACCAGGTGACGCGACTCATTATGAACCTACAAACACTAGTCATGTTCGTTATGGCATGTCTGATATCCCTGCACCCGATCTGGCACATCATGTCGATCTGGCACATCATGTCGAGTCAGAAGTTGAACCTAGCACTACGCCTGGGGGCACTCCTATTCCTTTCCATACAGAGAGATTTGGGAGCACTAGTCACATTGTAGCTTCCATCCCCATGGTGGAACCTACCTCACAAATTTGTCCTAGATCTAGTGTTAGTAGTCAGAATCGAGACGAGTGACCATAAGGAACACCACTTACATCCTTTCACATGTCCCTTCATCCTTGAACCCTACTCCTTCGAATGCATTTTTGACCACCCTTCCTCCCCCTCATTCACGTGGTCCTTCGGGCCGGAATATCACTACTAGCCATGTTCGTACTGCGACTGCTCGCACGGTAGTATCTCAGAGTCAAGTACCTCCCATTGTGTTGGGAGGTGATATTCCTATTTCTGGATCGTCTAATGGTCCATCGCAAGGAGTTCCCCATATCCCTAAATATGGAGCTTCTCATGGGACATCCCATGGGACACCGTATGGAGCTTCTCATGGACAGTCTTATGGATCGCAGTATGGACAGAACTATCAACCCTATGGGTACGGGTATCAACAACCTACTTACTCTTCCAATTATGGCTTTGTAGCACCGCATAGTCAAGGTACACCACATCATAATGCTTCCATGCAGCCCTATACGGGTCAAATGGGAGGAGGATATTATGGCCAAGGTCATGGTATTTACAACAATTAGCCTTACATGAACCAGAACTATTAGGGAGCGTGGCATAGACCGGCTCAACCTAGGATCCCTTTCCTCGCAACATTTAACTTACCTGACTTATTGAGACTTATGAACGATCTAGTATCTCATGACCCGGCTTGTTTGGCCGTCCCTAGCAAGCTTCCTTCGGACATTCCCAAGTTCGAGGGAAAAGCTGGAGGAGATCCTAGTGAGCATGTCACTACTTTTCACCTTTGGTGCTATTCAAATTCCTTACATGATGATTCAATCCATTTAAGGCTATTTCAACGCACCCTCACTAGGCATGCAGCAAAATGGTATAGAGAGTTACCAAGGGGGGCATTCATTTTATTCAATGACCTTGCCATGAATTTCCTCAATCACTTTCAGCTACCCGTGCGTTACGACGTTGGTACAGAACTCTTGTCGACATTTCAACAAGACAAAGCCACACATATCTCGAATCATATTCAAGAGTGGTGTAGACGCAAGTGGTTTATTAAAGCCTTTATACCACCGTAATTTCTCATTGAGTGGTTCCTCAAGTTGTTGTTACCTTACATCGTGAAGGATGTTTCTACATCCGGAGTCCAAAATGAGGATAATCCCATAATAAAGTATATGTCCTCAATCTCTATACTGAGTGACATCCCGTCAATGTGAAAAGACTCTGAGTCTAGATCCCAATGATACACTAGCATCTGCAGGAGTCTTGGTTTGGCCCTCAGGATGCCAAGACACCAAAACTTATACAAACTGCATGCACGTAGAGCTTGTTGGGCCATTAATTCACCTTGAACAACCTCTTCTACATCACCATGTTCCCTCTCCCTCCATTCTAGAACCATCCTACACATAAAACATGATTTTTTATCATTATTTGCCTTAAAAATCCTTATTCATGGCCGCATACACGACTGTTTGCAAAACAGCTGCGTATGTATGCGGTTTTGCAAGGTTTTTCCACGTATGGCTAGCCCTATACGCAGAAAAAACCTCGATATCCGCATGGGCCAAAATGCCTACTTTAGATTGTCCTAGAAAATAAAATTGACCATGGAAACCTAAAAAAATTGCATGAAATGGGAAGAGGAGGACATGAGGAGTTACCTGGAACAAACGGTGTCGAATTTCACCAGACGATGCTCCCGAAATTCGCGTTGGAAGTTTTGAGCTCAAATGGGTAAAATTTTTAAATAATATGGAATTTTTGAATTTTTTACTATTTATAGAAATTTTTGAAATTTTTTACCCACTTTCTATAGTTTTTTACCATTTCTGACCATTTTGGACCGTTTTGGACTATTTTTATGATGTAGGAGTCCATTTTGAGCGCAGT
This sequence comes from Pseudotsuga menziesii, assembly GCA_001517045.1. Taxonomy (NCBI): domain Eukaryota; kingdom Viridiplantae; phylum Streptophyta; class Pinopsida; order Pinales; family Pinaceae; genus Pseudotsuga; species Pseudotsuga menziesii. The sequence continues at coordinate 124,424 of LPNX010041440.1, forward strand.
TTGATCATGGTTTTTGACCTGTTTGTGCTAATTTCATGTATTATGTTTAAACTAGCATATAGGTTAGATTTCACATTTGTTTGCACTTTGCATGACCTTATGACCATTTCATTATAACCTTAGGTACAAACCCATTCTATATTGTTACGGAATCTTCTTGTTGCTTTTAGAAGTGACATGATGTGAATGGTAGAGCTTGACCATACATGGGTTCCCTAGTTAGCTCTTGTTTTGCATTTGGTTCCCATGCCGACATTTTTTCTTTAGGGTGTGGGAGTCCTTTGTATAGTATCACCATGACTTTGCACAAGCGCCTCATACTCCTTTTGATCTTTTTGTTGGCCTTTTCCCTAGGACTCCCTTATGTCAAGCTATAATTGCATTCTCATGAGTTTTGCTTGGGTTAATAGTTTGACATTAGGAGTTGTACTCATTTCTCTGAGTTTATCTCCATCGACTGGTTAAGCTTCCAGTCCCTATGGAGCCTTTGTCAATGCCTCCTGTGTCGCAGAGATTTCCCAGTTTTGTATATTGAGTCTATGCTGCCTATTTTCAGTCACCATTCACCTTTATGCTCTTGCTCGAAGGAAGTTGAAACCTAAGTCGACCATGCCTCAGTTCTCTTGACTTTGCATGTCGGCCATTCCCGGTACTGATACTAGTTCGTGCACATTATGATCGATTCCTTCCACATTATACATCTTTGCTGAGTACCTCGTGTTGGATGATGGAGGATGCCTTAATGCCCTCCTTCCAGTGGATTTCATCCCATCGACTTCAGATCATTTATTCTGGGATAGGAATCTAGAGTCATTTTGAGTGCCTTGAGACTTGCAGTCATCAGTGGCAGGTTCTCTCGCCATCGACAGTTTTTGGGAACACATCAATGTCCCCTGATCGATGGATTCTTTTGAGTGTTTGACCTCAACACATTTATTCACACTTGTTAGTTTTCACTCTAGTACCTTTCTTCCCATTTTCATTATCGATGGGTGATCTTGCATCTGTTAATGGTATACATCAATGAACAGTAATCAGACGATGGACTACTATGTTCGACCTCGACACCTCTATTCACATAGTAGGGCATGTACTCGTAGCGGATTGTGTAGAAGACCTTCCAGATTGGTGGCATTTCATATATGCTACCTCCTTGATCGTGCTAGTGTTCATGAGATTTCAGCTCTCGTGACTTGATTCCAGTGAATGTTAGATATCTTAGGCCATTATGGAGATATTGATCCATTGTATATCTTCAGCTTTCATGGAGATCATGATCCTTTATATATCTTCATCATGGAGATTCTGATCTATCTATATTGCACGTGCCGATGACCACACATGTCATATTTTGTATCATGCCTATTCATGGCCATTGTACTCTTATGTATCTGGGACTATTGTATGTACTTGCAATCATGTGCAAATTTTGATTATTGTATTATACTATTGGATGGCTGGTTCTTCCACCCGGTTCTTCATCACTCCACTTATGGGATGGACTTATAATGTATTTTGGCCATCGTATCACCCCTTTGACCTCACACATTAGGGGGCATCTGTTACAGTTGATTTTACCACACATGGTGGATCACATATTTATGGCCTTCCTTGTCCCTCTGCAGACTCTTTGGACCCCATGGACCATTTTTGTACCTTTGATGTTTCCAAGATCATCCCTAAAAACATGCATTATTTTCCATACGTGAATTTTAAACCTATTCTAGCATATATACGCGGATATGACCCTTAAACCTGCATACATCGAGATGTGTGCAAAAGGCCAAATAGTTTTGGAGTTTTCCTTGATGTGGAGCTGAGTCACTTGTCTCTTGGCCTTCTATATGCCTTGAGATCGCTCAGATTTGACCCTCCATTACCCCATTGAAGCATTATATAAGGAACCCTTCCGATACATTGAAAGAGGAGGAATTGAAGAGCAAGAAAACTATAGTCCATTGTTGCCGAAGCTTATACTTGAGTCTGCATCCCTTTGTCACTTTGTGTTCTTCCCAAGCTTTCCTTTTCTTGTGAGCTTGCTATCGAGAGATGGAGGATTGAAGTGGTGGAGGACCAGGTGGAGGACTCAAGTTCTCTGGGTTGCAGACGTGCAGATAGAGGTTGTCATTCTTGTAATCTCTGATTTATAATAATAGAAATATATTTTCCTGTCCAATAATGTGTATTTAATTGAATATTGAAACCATGGATGCTTTTAAATTCTTATATGTTATTGATTATATATGCTAGAGTAGGTCTAACACCATTGTATAGCATGCTTGTCTTGTTTGCTGATTGTTCAGAGAGCAAATTGCTAACACAAGCAAGATTGGAAAAGCTCAATAGGGATCTACATCAACCATCCGGAATAAGGTATGTTTCGAGATCCTTTAGTGTTAGATGTTTTATTTCTCTTGCATATGGGAAGGGATTGATTTATATAGTTACTCTGTCTATTGTGGTACCCCAAGCCATAGGAATTTTTCTCCATAACACTCCCTCTAGATTCTAACCAGATAAGTCTATCTAAGTGTGACAGACTCTTAAAAAGTGCACATGTCGAGGTGGAAGGGTTTGAACTGACATATGATTGAGAATTGGTTTGTTTTGCAGTGTTTTTTTTGCAGGTACCTACATACCTTTATGAAATATTTGACTGGTCAACATACAATGAAACGAAGAATTATTCTACTAATACAACAAGAATCCTTACACCCTTCAATTACATTTATTGGAGGGAATATATGCAAATGCCCTTGCGCAACAAGGGATTGTATAAGATGAAAATGGAAGAGAAGTGAGGCCCCAATAGTATGTTGAGAAATCCAAGTTTCTAAACCAGCTAGATGAAGCCTTCAGCTTCATGTGCATTCACATATCCAGGGATCTTCGGTTTCACCTTGAGGGACTCAGAACTCCAAAGGAAGCATGGGACAATATTGAATCTTTTTTTAGCAAACAAGATGAGCTTAGAGGCCATATTCTGGAGAATCAACTCATTGCACTACAACCCAACAGTTTTGAGACTATTCAACAATTATTTTCAAAATACAACACTCTAGTACTTCAATGCAAACATTGCGGGATAGAAAGGAAGGATCATAAGCTTGTGTTGTTAATTCTTAGCAAGCTGGGATCAAAATTATTAGTCTTTGTCTCTACTTCCCATTCTGGAAGAGTTTCCATTCCAAATTCTAATATGCCTTATCTAGATGCTTTTGCAGAATCTTTGATCCAGTAGCAAGAAAAAATTATTTAGATGGGAGTGTTGATCAATGCCTCCAAGAATCTATCCCTCGTAGTTGAGACTCTAGCAATGTGAAAGCAAGAGGGAAGCAAAAAGGGAAGGGGATAAAAAATATTGATTCAAAGCCAAAGGAGAATCACAAATCTTTCGATGGAGCCTTAGGTTCCAAAAAGAAGAAGAAATTTGAGAAAGCTCCATGTTCCTACTGTATGAGAGGATTTCATCCAGAAAGTTCTTGTATGAAGAAGACCATTGATCAGATGGAAAACACCTTAATCAACACAATATTTCCCTCCCTGAAGGCGCAAAGAATACTGACTCTAGAGAAAAGTTTGAAGATCATGATGAGAGATACCATGCAATGAAGGTTAGTTGTTCAAAATCACATGCCTTCCTCATTGATTCAGGATCCTCCAATCATATGGTTGCATCTAGAGAATTATTCTCTTCATTACAAACTACATATGGTCCAAGTATTCACATGGGTGATGATACCCAAATTCGAGCTAAAGGAAAGGGTTCTATCAGGTTAAAGCATGGAGTGTTCATAAATGTACTCTATGTTCCCTCCTTAGCTACAAATTTGTTATATGTATACCATATGACACATACTAGCTCACCAAAGCGAGTAGTATTTGGCCCTGACTCAGTGGAGATCACAAATTTCTCAACTGAGAAGATTATAACGAAGGGTGTTGTAAACCATGCCTCAAAGGCATATGAATTCTCATAATTTATACCATACTCGGATCCAGTACAACTTCAGCTACCATTCGAAGGGGGAGGTAAAAAAATTCTATCTACAACTTTTGTTAATGATGTATTGTCTAATGTTTCAGATTCAGAAGATGAGGAACATGATCAACATGATCCTGATATTGAGATTAGGCCTCAAGAGGATCTAGATCCAAATCTAGCTCCTATTCCAAATTAGAAGCCTAAATGGTCCCAAAATATCATTGAAGCGGTTGGGAATGTTGCTAGGCATCCATATGATAGAAGAAGAATGAGGTCCCAGTATCAGAATGAACATGGTGCATTCTCCCACACAGTTTTGCTACCTTCAGAGTGGTGCAACAGACTGTTTGAGAGATTCTACTTGATTGTAAGGACTGATCCACAATTCATCCCACTGAATAACAAATTGGATCAACCACTATTTTGGCTACTCCGGTTTCTCCGAGACCCTCCGACAACAACCACCGCAGAAATCTTGCTACAGAAATTGGATCAAGTCATTATTCCTCCATAAATAAGAGACAAATGCAACACTCCTCCTATCCATCATCAAATTGGAAGAATATGGAGAGGTTCACATGCACAGTCGCATGATGTCGATGCACACAAGAACCATCACTGCATTACTATGCAGATTGCTTAAATACTTTCACAAGTATATCTTGTTTCATGATTACCTGCTTATCTTCAGGGGGGATTTCCCATGAGGTTTTCCCCATTTTCCTTATTTAATTAAGTAGTTTTTTATTCATTTAGATTGTATGGGTGAATTTTGGCCTAGTTCCCAGGGCCCAAATTGTCCAAAGTTAGGATTAAGGGGGGTGTTAGGATTAATTAATCCTCATTCATCCAATATAATCTATTTGGTCATATTTCCTAACTTAGTAAGTTATTATCACTGTACTAGAGTATGGGGGACACACCTAGAGGTTATTTTCCACTTAATGCATGTGCATGCATGAGTTTATGTGCCTCTGGGACTAATCCCTACATTATAGGATCCCACTCTGAGTGCCACCAGCAACCTCCATTAGTTGGTTGTGGTAGGTAAGTAGTTATGCTAAGTTATCCTCCACTTACATTCAGTTAGATCACTATCATTTAGCCTAACGCCAGTTTTGCATGCATGCAGGGAGTGTGGCACCTTTTGTCTACCTACATCATTAGTTAACTTATTGTAAACTAATTTAGAAATCCAAAGCTAGATTAGTGAGCTCCAATTGTGATTTTTCCATAGTGAGTTATCTAAACAGATAGCTAGAGTTGGTAGATTCAAATCATATCCACGATATTGTAATTCTATTTATTGTACTACCATTTTATTACTGATTAATGAATGAAGATTAATGTTTTGATTATCTGAGCAATTCTTGTCTGATTTATTTGACATTTCTGTCATGAATTCTTTGCTCATTGTATATTGATCTTAATTATTCCACTGCATCATTCCTTTCCAATAGCTCTCATATTGTCCTGTAGATCTATGGTTCTCAAATTTAACACTAAGGGGTTAGATGTAGAGACATAGAGGGTGTTAGGAGAGCCATGGGTAGGTGCAAGGTGTGGGTGATTAGTGGTGGTGGGTGTTAGGGATTTTGAGAGGGGGTATTAAGGGATTTGGGGGGTGCTGTTAGGGTGGTTGGGAGGGGGTGTTAGGGGGTTGGGGGTGTGTTAGGGATTTAGAGAGGGGGTTTGGGTCATTAGGGGTAGGGGTGTTAGGGATTTGAAGAGGGGGTGTCAGGGTGGTGTTAGGGAGTTGGATATGAGGTGTTAGGGAGTTGGGGAGGGGCATTAGGGGGTGTTAGGGGCATGATTTGGGGAATAAAAAATGCTTTAAAAATGTGTACGCATTTTTGTTCTCTAAAACACGTACATGTTTTGTTCTCCTAGCCTTCGTGGCATCCCACTTGGATGTCTCAGTATTTCCCATTCCTATGTTTAATAAATGCATGTGCGTTGTTGAATTCTACAACACGAATATGTTTTGCAAAACATGCATTGCATCTAAAAGGTCCCTCATCTTTGTGTGAGGACCCACAATAGATCATTAGAGGAATTTTGGGGTCTAAAATGGGCCTCCTAAGGAAAATAACAAAATAATAGCTAAAATAATAAAATAATAGTTAAAATAATAAAATAATATTGATTAACTTTGGAGGAAGAAAGAAAAAAACTACTTTTTGTGTTCGTATTTTCGACATATCTC
>LPNX010041440.1:130654-318524 GCA_001517045.1 Pseudotsuga menziesii
ATGTAAAAATTGTTGACTATGCTAACTCTATTCCCTAGTGACGATGTTGAAAGGGATTACCTTTTCACCAATGGTTTTCATCAAGCTCTTATTACGACCATGGAACATTGTAGGAAACCGAAAGAATGCAACACTTGCAAACATAGCTAGGATGGTAAGCACAACCCATTTGAACTCATTCTCCATGTCAATAGGTGTATTAAAAACTCTTGTTAAATAAGAGTTGAAACAATTTAGATAAGCTAATAGTTTATTCTTCAATTTGCTCAATCACAATGAGACTAACTTTCCAAACTCAGAATCATTACAATGACCCAGAATAACAAAAGGAGAAATGTTGTTTAAAATGAGTACTCTCAAGTGGTAACAATGGATTTAATTTTTCCAACTTTAAATTATTGAAACAAGTTGGAATAAGAAAAGAGAATGCCAATTTATGTAGAAAATTTATAAGTGGTATCCATTTAAATCTTCTAGGTTGAGTTGGTGATTAACGTATAGACTACCACTACTAAAAAATGTGATATTTCATAGAACTGAGTAGAGTCATGAGTCTATTGGTTGCAATTGGAAATTTTTACATGGCGCCATTCTTATGTTACTGAATGTTATTCAGATATCTAGGGTGATAAGGTGGAAATGGAAACTTAGTAACCGAGCAATGCACTAAGAAGGTATTGTGGCCATGAAAGTTGTTATAAATATATTCAAATCAATTTTGAAAGTGCCACAATATAAGAAACAAATGAAGCCCAGGTAAGATGGTTGGTTTCAATGTTCTTCTCCATCATAGCCAACAGAAATTGCCACCAAAGATATCCCACCTTTACTATAGAGCTGACACATAGGAAGGTTTAAAGTGCCCATAATTTTGGCATTCAAGCAATGACCATGAGGATTGAGGGCATAAGGGAGATTGAAGTCTCCCTTTCATAAGCCTTTATTGAAGAGAGACTCACATGCATCTACATAATATGTAGATGCCAAGTTTTATTTCAATACTTTAATGTTGAGTTAATATTATGAGAGTTGGATATTTTCATATTGTTTGCTATCATAATACGATAAGGGGATCCAAATCCTGATAGGGGAGTCCCCACACCATTCACTCTCCGATCAACAATTTCGTTATAGATTCAACGAATATGAAATAATTGTGCATATATCCCCTCCATGTTTGCAAGAAATCATTGGAAATTTTGATGTAGAAGGGTCTCCTCCTTATACATTCTCTTATGCATTTTCTGAATAACAAAGAGTGAATCCCCTAAAATTATGGTTTCAAGAGCTCAGTCCCTAGATATAATGCATATAGTTCTCCTTGGTTATTTGAGATGATTCCCAACCCCAAAGAAAAACTTACTTCAATATTTCCATAAGGCTAAATAGAACTCCTCCCACTCTTAGTTACAAAAGTCTTAATCGGTATTGTAATAACCATTTAATTAAATATTGATACCCTTCATTATCATGTAGTTAGAAAAATAACTTTAATTCAACTAATTATCATATAAAATCCAACACACTTTAACTATCTTTCTTCCATTATCTTTTGTTCTATGATGATGATGATGATGGAGAACTTGGTTTGTTTTAGAGTTTTATTTGATGATGATGATGATTATGACGACGAAGACTACTACTACCATGATGATGGAGGGCTTGGTTCGTTTTAGAGTTTTATTTATGTGCTCAAAAAGATGGAAGAGTATAGTTCATTCTTATTTTAGCTATGTGGATCTTCTTGTCATCTTCAAGATTAGCCTTAATGACCTCCTTGTTATATCTAGATTTTCTTGTATCCTCTAAATTTTCAACACACCATATCTTCTCCTTGAACTTCAAAATGATAATATTTCTAATATTTCATCTATATTTTGAAAATTAACATTTTAGTAAATCCCCACACATCTTTAAACAATACTAAACTTAAAAACAATCTTATAAGGTCTTGTTTTCCAAAAAAAAATTCCTTATACATTAAGTATTTACTCGTAGCTATACGACCTCATCACACACATAACATCATTATAAAACTTCTAACGACTTTTATATTATTAAATAACCTTAAATTAACATTGTATATTAAATAACATACAAAATTCAACTAATAATAAGAAACATCATTATAAAACTTCTAATGACTTTAATTATTAAATAACATTAAATTAACATTGTATATTAAATAACATAAAAAATTCATAGATCTAATAATAAGAAAGTGGTCAAGAAGTCATTGTATTGGATAGCCAAGTTTGCAAATCTATCCATAAGTACTCACATTTATGGATAATAGCAAAAATTAACTCCCTCACCATTGACAACTAAATTATAATTTTATTATCTTCAATCTTAATAACAAAATTATAGTTTTACCATCTTCAAGAAAAGATAAAATAAAAATCATTTAAAAAAAATTAAAACTCGACTTCTAAGGATACGTTTAAAAAAAAAAATCCACAACGCAAAATAAAGGTCATTTTCAAAAATCCATAACCCAAAATACAGGTCAACGATTAAATTCAAAATTTTGAACTTATTAAGTAAATCATTTATATGTTTGGATATTATTTAAAATATTATACTATGGTTTGCTATTTAATGGAGACGTGAAGGCGTCTTCTCATCTAGGTTATCCTGATTGGTACCTTTTTAAAGATCTAATTTGGTCTTTCAGTTTGGAAATATATTTATTTTAAGAAAATTTAAATATTAAATAACACTAAATATACAAAATTTTAAGTAATAGTTTTGAATATAAAATGATATTGTCAAAAGGTTTGAATATAAGGTGATATTGTCAAAGTATAGCGACATAGATACTAAGTAATAATGTTCTCATTAACAAATTATTTTATATTTAAAAATGAAGCAAAACCCATTATATATTTTGAATATAGGTTAATGGGATATATTAATTATTGTGTATGATTCAGTCTTTTAATATGTGAAGAGTTGTTCACAAGGACGTGTTAAATAAGTCTATATATATGTGTATATCCTTTTTCTAGAAGGATTTTTTCCTTCAATCATATATATATATATATATATAATTATTATTTATATAGAAAAATATATTATTATATTAAATAGTATATTTTTTAATATTAATGATATTTTTTATAAATATATAAAACTTAGTATATTTTTTAATATTAATGGTATCTTTATAAATATATAAAACTTGTAATTAAAAAATATTTTAATAGTTTTTAATGATATGTATAATGTGTATAATAAACTTTATATATAATAATTATTTTTACTATTTTTATAATTAATTCAATCAGAATTTGTATGAAAAAGTTATACCTTTTGCAAGTTGATTAAGGTTTTTAAACTTTAATAACCTATAAGATAAATCTCAATCTCTTTCTATTTAGTTCTATTACCATTCAAAAAAATATATCTTAGCATCATAACAAAATACATTATCTTAGGAAAAAGGTGAATGATATATTTTAACTCTTACTTTAAGGTTTATGAATTTTAACTTTTTTTTCTTCCAATAAAAAGACTCTTTAATTTTAAAAATTTGGAATTAATGAAATACCACTTATGATCAAATTTGAAGGATGGCTCTTAATTTCAATGGGAAGGATATTTTTTCTTGGAACCTTTCAAAGATGAAGGGAAATATAAATGATTGTATTTCAATGGATAAGTATAAATTAAATAAATCCTTTCACCAAAAATATGTAAAAAAATAAAATTGTTTTTTCAAATTTTTACAATTTTTAATAATTGAGCACCCTTTACTATTTACATGAAAAAATGATATATTTTCAATAAAACTTATTTTTAACACATTAAGTTGTCATATGTGTATAATTAATTTTAAAGTTTTCTAACATAACAACTATTTTATTGTAAGCAAGTTAGCAAAGCTAGCATAAGAGGGGTCCGGGCATCAATTTTTTTTGTTCAACACTTGTCCTCCTAAAATCATACATGTATGGGATGGAGGGGCAATGGAATCAAGCCTATGTCAATTGAATCCTTGCAACTCATTGCATGTATCAATCTCAAAAGAATTAATGTGTATAGCTCTCTATGTAGAAACCTTTTTGCATGCCACTACTCTCTTTATTGTCTTACCAAAAGGCATGATAATGAGGAAGAAGACCTAAAATTATGGACTTCACCTTCAAAGTGATAAGAAGATCACAACAATCCAACTTGTCAAATCTTAGTTGATAGTGCTAATTAAAGACTTATATGGTAAATTTAATATAAGACTTACTTATAGTTGTCTCTTTCTCTTTGCGTCTTGATACATTTAATATTTTATGGCTGCCTCTTACCCAAGTAGTATTATAAGGTGAGGATTTGCATTCACAATAATTCTTAGTTATGGCTATGAGATGAGGATTTAAAGGGAAGAGGATGTAAAGACAAGTCATTTTTAGATGTATTTTGGTGGTGTTGAGGACACCTGTTGTGAAAAACCAGAAATGTTTGGAAGGAAGAAGGGAGATTACATCACCATCATGCCACCTATCAAATTGAAGACTATTCTTGAGCCAACAATTGTTTTTCTAAATTTTATTAATAACCATTGTTTCTCCATATTGTGTGCCCAATGACAACTCTCTATAGCAATGAATAAATCGACCTCTGCACAGTTTGTGATCCTAGCTACATGCCATTATTTGTATTTGCATGACATGGAGAGTTGTTTATAGTTGTCGATATTCGTACAAGAAATGAAGTCTTGTAGAGGAGGACTCATCAAACCGGCCTTTTGAAATTCATTTTGATGAAAAAAGAGTGGACATTGGCCATGTTCACATAGGTAGTAGGCACAAAGTTTTGAGCTTGTTTAGGGCCTAGTAGTAGACTAATATAAGTTGTTCTTTTTTATTATAGTCGTAGTTGTTAACACGTTGTCACACTTTAAATTGCAGCCCCAAGTGACTCTAGAGTCAGAGTCATCTGGATGGCTAGTGCCTAGTAGTCATCAATGATTACTGGTCATCTTGCACAACTAAGTAGTGAGTGCATGACATGAGTGAGTGAGTGATTATAATTTATCATATTTCCAATATTTTGAATGATGAGTTGAACTTTATAGCATACTAATTTCAACATTTTCAGAAATTTATATGAATAGATAATTTCAAATGTTGCCCTTCTTTGTTGATATAAATTATGCACTTTAAAATTGAAAAAGTAAAATTTCAGATTTTAAATTCTTTTTGAATGGCAATTTTAACTTTTACACTTATTGGAAGGGCTAGAAACATTTCGGGAAGGGTTCAATTTTGAACGCTGAATTACCACTCCTAAAAACATGTCAAAGGCGCCCTCAATATGAAAATGGAGTGGAGCCCAAGCAAGTAATAAAAAAAACCTCACTGTATTACTGCTTGAAATGTATGACATCATCCATGATCACCGTATGGCATCACCATGATCACCCATCATCCATGATCACCTCCACCATGATCACTGTATGACATCACTGTATGACGCCACATACCCAAGCTTAATGCATTGATGAACCGTATATATATAAGTGCAGTCGGATGGAACTGATGCCCAGACGCATGTAGATCTATCGTCCACTTTCTATTCTGAAAGGTAGCCATTGTCATAGATGTTATACATTAATTTATACCTTTTTAACTTATCCCTAACTCTAATTCTTTTTCATAGGTGTAAAAAAATGTGACCCAAACATCGCCTTCTACTGACAGTTTTTGAGTTTCACAGATCGTTACAGAATTGTTTGTGCTTTTGAGAGGCAATCAAATGGGGATGTGGAGCTCATTCTACACGTTGACGATTCTGCTTTCTGTGCTGCACGTATCAAGAGGTGACGGCCAGGCTGCAGACAAAATTATTAGTCTACCGGGGCAGCCCGTTGTCTCCTTCGATCACTACGCCGGGTATGTTACAGTCAATCAGGAGGAAGGCCGGGCTCTCTTCTATTGGCTAACTGAGGCCGATCGTCAAGATTCCTCCAATCTGCCTCTGGTGCTATGGCTCAACGGAGGTCTGTACAATTTTCAGAATCTCCATATTTAGTCAAATACAACTTTGTAAAAATTATATTTTTGCCCATCGAAGTTTTAAAAATAATTAATCATTTTTAATTACTTTTTACAGGTAATCATGCTGAAACAGATTTTTTTTTTGTCTATTTTTAAAGAATAATATGCAGTATCCGATTAACTTGTTCAGCAATAAAGTTGATCATTGTTTAATGCTGCATGGGATTGCAGGTCCAGGGTGTTCTTCTGTAGCATATGGAGCCTCGCAGGAAATCGGGCCTTTCCGTATACACAAGAACGCTTCTTCACTATATCTAAATACTTATTCTTGGAACAGATGTAACTTAATTTTTCCACATTTTCTACTGTATCAAAATTTTCCATGTTTCAATCATATCATAAATTAAGTTATTCAAATTTCATGATGTTGATTGCGGAATAACTGGTGTTATTGTGCCTCGTGTTCACAATCGCAGTTGCAAACTTACTTTTTGTTGAATCTCCTGCTGGAGTGGGTTTCTCATATACAAATACTTCCTCCAACTTGAAGGATTCTGGGGACAAACGCACTGGTACGTACATGCAGTACTATATGCTATTTTATTTCATTACTAGCTCAGGCCAGCTACAAATTAATACTGCAATACTGACACTCTTTCTTGGCCACTGTAGCTGAGGATTCGTTGGCTTTTCTTATCAACTGGTTCCAGAGATTCCCTCAATACAAGTATCGAGAATTTTATATATGCGGAGAGAGCTACGCAGGTCTGTATATATACAGTTGGAAACTGGACAATAAATCCCAATTGGGGTGCAATATTTCCCTATATCCAAATTTTGAGCATGTAAATTGAGGGCATTTGAATTTTTTTGTGAACCCAGGGCACTATGTTCCACAGCTCGCAAAGAAAGTCTACGAATACAACAAAGGAAATTATAATCCCTTCATAAATCTCAAGGGTTTTATGGTATATATCGGCATTTTAAAATTATTGTATTGCTTTTTTTTTTCTCTAAACTCTACAACCTGGGTGGGATGAGATTTGTTCATGTAATGTTCTGTCTATATAGCTGAACCTAAACTATAAAAATCTGTTTTTTGTCAGTCCGTTACATTCAATTCTGAGAACGGTGACTAATAGATATTGTTTTAGGACTTTGGATTAATTCAAAGGTGATTTTTTTGTACTGCGCACTAGGTGGGAAATGGACTCATAGACAATTACTATGACAACATGGGCACAATTCAATACTGGTGGTCTCATGCAGTGATATCGGATGCAACATATAATGGCCTTCTGGAAAACTGCAACTTTAAGGAACTGAACTTTTCATCGGCCTGTAATGATTACATTAACTATGCCTTCAATTATGAGTTCGGTAACATAGATCCCTATAGTATCTATACCCCATTATGCACGCAACCAACAGGGAATCGGAAGTTTGCCAGATTAAAGAATTCGGTACAAATTATCTATCCTGAATCTATGATTTTAGGTCTTAATTATTAGGTCTCACATTATATGATTTTATCTGGTTATACATTTTGACAGATCGTTAGGAACATGGCTGGTTACGACCCGTGCATTGAAAACTATGCAGAGATATATTATAATCGCCCTGATGTGCAAACAGCGCTTCATGCTAATACTACGCATATTCCCTACAATTGGACTAGCTGCAGGTGTGTCTAATACGTTTACCTAAGTCCGGTACCAACCTTTTCATTTTGTCCGAGTTAATTTGATTGATCCTTCGGCAAATCGATAGAAATGACCGTTAAATTTCCATCGTGAATTTCCTTTGTGAATGGCAGCTTAACCATTAATGAATACTGGACGGATTCAGAATTCTCCATGTTTCCTATATATAAGGAGCTTACTGCAGCAGGGCTTAGAATTTGGACTTACAGGTATTTGCTACATCCAAATTATTTCAGTCTAAAAGTACTGTTTTCATTTTAACTGTAAATCTCTAAGACAGCTATCAGGCACCTATATAATGAATTTTACCTGTTTGATAATTGAATAATTCTACTCATAAATTATTATTATTACGGGCTGTGGATAGATTTAATAGATCATTTTAATCGATTTTCTGAAACGCTCATATGCGTAGAAATAATGGTACCTGTTCGATAATATATTATATCAGAAAAAATTAATCACTATCGGTATAAACGATCATTTTAATCAAATTTCTGGTCAAACGCTTTTTCAACTCACTGCATCTTAAATTCAGATAGCAATCGGTTGTTTTGTCATCTGCTAACTGGAAATGTTGGTATCTAATTCATATGCAGCGGCGATACTGATACTGTCGTTCCAGTAACTGCAACCAGGTTCTCAATTGCTCAGCTTAATCTTTCCATTACAAGTCCATGGTATCCATGGTACATCAATAATCAGGTAAGTGGGCATGTTCTTAACAGAACAGAATTCTTATATTTCAAGAAATGTCCATGTCAGCATGGATAATCATTAAACTTTGACTAACTGGTTTTTGGCGACTGATTTAAGACTGTTGGAGGATGGAGTGAAGTATATAAAGGACTTACCTTCGCAACAGTAAGAGGAGCTGGCCATCAAGTTCCACTTTTCGAACCTGAAAGGGCCTTGAAACTTTTCCAATCATTCATTTTGGGTAATAGCTTACCAGCACCGTAAGTGTCCTTTGTAGATTGGGTCATGGCTTGCCCAGCACTTTCTGGAAATTGTTGTTCGTAGATTTGGTAATAAGAAACGATAGAGGTTGCTTTCATAAAATGTCGTGATTCAAACCTTCCACCACTTTCGGAAGTGTAGGTTCCATTGTAAAAATAATCATATTATAATATGATTATGATTAATAAATTTAAAATAAAAGTCTGATTAGAAGTGATTTTGTTTTCATATTTCAGTTTTCAAAATATTAAATTTATGGCGTTGATATATGCAAATTGGAATCATTCTACCTAGATTATTAAATTTATGACTTTATAAAGAATCATTCCACCTAAAATAGTTATGGAAAATTTGGACTTTGCTAAATATTTATGGATTTTAAACATTGTTTAAAAACCTAACTCTTAATTAATTGAAGTTAGTAATAAAAATAATAAATTTAAAAATGGAAAATTTGAACTTTGCTAGATATTTATGGGTTTTACTGTTTAAAAAGCCAATTCTTAATTAATTGAAGTTAGTAATAAAAATAATAAATTTAAAAATAAAAATAAAAATTGTTTAAACAAATTTGCTATAGTATATAATTTCTTTAATTTTAAAGGTTATATTTATTTTTCTCAAACAAAAATTATGGTTTTTACAACTTATTATTATAGGTTTATTAGGGAAGCTCTAGAATTCTAAAAGCATCCTAATAATTTTAATTTATAGAATGGTTACAAGCCACTAATATGTTCTTTAACTGTATTGCTTTCTTCCTATTTATTTTTTTATAAATTTTTTACAATTTTCTATCTATTTGTCTTAAAAGCTCTGTAAGTTGTCACAAAATGGCCAAACTCTAGCCAGATGACTTGTATCCATGGGCTTGGAAGTAGTGTGGTAGATTATGTTATATCTAATATCCATATATATAACAAATTAATAGATTTCAACATCTTCAACAACTATGAGCCCAAATCTCATCATAGACCTTTAATAAAAATAAAGCTGAAATATTTCTCCATGATCTAAAAAATGAAGTGGTTCCTTTATCCACCATGGAGAATATAGAAAATCTCTACCATAATTCTGGTACAACCCTCTCGTTATCCATTAAAAAGTTTTCTATTGAAGTCTCGACTAAAACTAGCAATAGTATAACCAACCCTTTGTATTATAAAGAGTGTAAAGATGCAAGAAAAGAAATTAAGCAAGCTACTACAAATTCCATAAAAATGGACACCATAAATCACTACAAAGCCTTGATTAAAAGAAAAAAAGGAATTATCAAAGTAAAAGGAAGGAAAATATCCTACGCCTCTCCAATGTGGCTCCTAAAAAATTCTGAAGGCAAATTCTAACTAGCAAAAGAAAAGAAGACAATAAAATTTATTTAAAAGATTGGTATTCCTATCTTAAAAAGATATTGGAATCCCCAGATATTAGAGATAAAATTCAAACCCTTCTTACAACGAAAGAAGTGTTATAGTTACAAGACATAGATTTTGGGGTTAAGAACTTAGCAAATGGAAAATCCAAAGACATTGAAGGCTACCAAGTGGAAATCTTAAAAATTGGAAGGCATGTCCTCATCCTGCACATCCACACACTCTTTAATCTAGTGGTCAAGGGTTTCCTACAACTTGAAATCAGCCTCATAATTCCTATTTTCAAAAGAGGTGATAAAAATGTTGAACCACAAATGTTTCCATACCTAAGCTGGATTTCTTACATGTATAATAGTCTAAGTGGGATTCCATTGATTTGCAAAATTATTGAAATATGCAAGAAATTGTGTAAAAGAGTTTGGAAACATACCTTGAGGCCTGTGTGGCCAAGATCTTCTTTAGGCATATGGAGGTGGATCATTTGCTTGGTAGACAGCTTGAATCCCAAGAAAGGAAGTATGTGGGGTGATCATATGTACATACAACACAATCCTGGAAGTTATTCAATGGAAAGTCCTTTAGAGGATGATTCTACCTACACTTGGAGCAAAAAATAGCCAAAGAAATTTATTCTTCTTGTCTCCTTTTAGTCTTAAATGCCTCTAACTCATTACTGAAAGTGCTTAAAATATTACTTTAAAATTCTCTAACAAACTCCCTATTTTTGCCCTGATAACACCTGCAACAGATTTGTTTCCCTTAGCAATTGTATCTCTGATTCTAATTCTTGTACATGATTTAGCTCGAGTTCGAGAATACATTTTCTATAAATCATAAATGTCTGAGAAGGGTTTTTGCAAAATATCATTAGATCTCATAAGGTTGAGGATGTCAATGTACTCTTCCTGGATCTCTTTCAGAAAAATGGTCTTAATAGAATCTTCTTTTAATGAACCATTTCCAGACCTTTAAAGGTTGTAAAGAAACCTTTCAATATAGTCCTTGAGACTTTTATCCTCAAGTTGTTGCATTTTAAAAATGTGAGTATTCATATTCCTTGTATTGCAATACGCACGTAGATCCATCGTCCACATTCTATTCTGAAAGGTAGCCATTGTCACAGATGTTATACATTAATTCCCTAACTCTAACTCTAATTCTTTTTCATACGGGTAAAAAAATGTGACCCAAACATCGCCTTCTACTGACAGTTTTTGAGTTTCACAGTCGATCATCGTTACAGAATTGTTTCTGCTTTCGAGAGGCAATCAAATGGGGATGTGGAGCTCATTCTGGACGTTGACGATTCTGCTTTCTGTGTTGTATCAGGAGGTGACGGCCAGGATGCAGACAAAATTATTAGTCTACTGGGGCAACCCGTTGTCTCCTTCGATCACTACGCCGGGTATGTTACAGTCAATCAGGAGGAAGGCCGGGCTCTCTTCTACTGGCTAACTGAGGCCGATCGTCAAGACTCCTCCAATCTGCCTCTGGTGCTATGGCTCAATGGAGGTATGTACAATTCTCAGAATCTCCAGATTTAGTCAAATACATCTTTGTAAAAATTATGTTTTTGTCTATCCAAATTTTAAAGATAATTAATCATTTTTAATTACTTTATGCTAGAGTTGAAACGGATATTTTTGTCTTTTCTTAAAAATAATATGCAAGATATTATTTTCAATTTTCAATTTTATAATAATAATAGTAATAATATTAATTTTATTATAATAATAATAATAATAATATTAATATGAGTAGGTTATTAACTTTTTCAGCTAAGTTGATCATTATTTAATGCACGGGATTGTAGGTCCAGGGGCCTCGGAGGAAATCGGGCCTTTCCGTATACACAAGAACGCTTCTTCATTATATCTAAATACGCATTCTTGGAACAGATGTAACTTAATTTTTCAACATAATTTCCATATCAAAATTTTCCATGTTTCAATCATATCATGGTGAACTCAACTCATAGCATAAATTAAGTTATTCAAATTTCATGATGTTGATTGTGGAATAACTAATGCTATTGTGCCTCGTGTTCACAATAGCAGTTGCAAACTTATTTTTTGTGGAATCTCCTGCTCGAGTGGGTTTCTCATATACAAATACTTCCTCCAACTTGAAGGATTTTGGGACAAACGCACGTACCAATATTATATTACAAGTGGTATCAGAGCATGGTATTAGAATCTTATGGTCTTAACAAGGAGTCAAATAAATAATCCACCACCCACTACAAGAAAAATGGCGTTTTAGCCTCACATTAACATCACTATTTGTAAAGGATGTGAGAGATCCCCAATTTTCAAATAGTGGTGCAAAAGTGGTGATAATGTGGAGATACGAAAGTGGTGCTAAGATTTATGGTGCAAAAATGGTGCTTGTAAAAAGACTGATTATGGTCTTAAATAAATATGTGGCATTTCATGGTGTATGGTGCAAACCACCAAACAATTCCTAGGTAGATTAAGATTTTGTGGTGCTAAACACCGAAACCAATTCAACATGGATTAAAACTTTCTGGTGCAAAACACCAAAATTATTATTATTATTATTATTTAATATACACAAATGCGTGCTTGTTTATGGTGTAAAGCACCATAAAATAATAAATGTCTAAAAAAATTATATATATATATTAATCATTTTTTAGAGTTTATTTGGTTTTTAAGGAACCATAGTTATGGTATTAAGAAAGCATTGTACCAAATTAAATACAAAAATTAAAATATTAGAAAAAAAACATTTGCTTATTATATAGTTAAAGTTTTGTATTAAAAAAAAACTGCACCTTTTAGTTTATTTTTCAATTAAGAAAAATCTCATATTTATATTCCAAAAACTAAAAATTCAAGTACTTATTTCATATTTATATTTCAAAAACTAAAATTCAAGTACATTGTACATTTTTCATAAATTAGGCTTGAGTAGAAGAAATCTGTTATTTTTTTCATATATAAGCAATATATAAGCCACAAGTAAAGGAAAAAACTTGATTAATCAAAATATCAAACTCTATAAGTTGTAAATGATCAAAAGATTTGTTCATTAAGAAATTTCAAAAATATCAAATATATAATTTTTGGTTCAAAAAGATGCAAATAATTATATGTATAAGCAGAGTAATAACAAGAATGAGCATTAATCTTAAATATGTTATAAATACATAACTGTAGATTATACATTCAGCTGTCTCTCATAACTGAAAAACAAAATTTGAATTCAACAGTAAACATAAACAAGTGAAATAGCAGCAAGGCTGCTTATACCTGCCTCTTAGAAATATTTTATTGTAATATTGTATATAGTTTAAATCTCTTTGCTAATACTAGAGTTTCACTCTTTCGTAATTTATAGTTTCAAAATTTAGTGGCCTTGGAGATGTTTACTCTCCAATCCTACACCAAGGCCTTGGTTTGCACTTAAAAATGAAATCATGGTTACTTTTAGATTAAAGCATTTATTTTCAAGGTAATTTTCTTAATTTCAAAGGTATGGTGGTGATACTGATGATGTTTCTATGACTCAATGGGCGGAAACATTCAATGCATAGATGCTCACTAAATTAACTTTTTCTTTTGATGAATTTATCTAAATTTATATCAAATTAAGAGTTTTTTTCTTCAAAATGCAACTTACTAAAGATTCAATCACTATTTCAATTGAAAAAAAACAGTATTTCTAGAGAATTTTTGGGTATAATTTCATAATTTTAAAATAAATTGTTTAAATTTATATAATTTAAATGTTGGTTTTATTTATATATTTAAAAATACAATTTAAACACTATAAAAAATTAATGTTTTAAGAAGTAGTTCACTAAGGTTTAATTTTTATCAATCAAATTTTTTCACTTTACAAAATTTAAATTTATTAAAAATAAATTTAATTATAACTTTATTATATATATTTTAAAATTAAAAAAATAATGATTTTAACTTTATTATATATATTTTATTAATTTTATTGCAAAATTATTGTCAAAATCACCACTCAGTCACCAAATTTTTTCAAGTTACGATATTTAAATTTATTAAAAATAAAATTAATTATAGTTTTAATATATATATTTTAAATTTAATTTTAATTTTATTATATATATTTTATATTTTATTAATTTTATTGCAAAATTATTATCAAAATCACCACTCAGTCACCAGTGAGATTATCTTGATTTCCTCCATCCAACTGGCCAGAAGCATAGTCAACCTTTGACTCTGACTCTGCTCCTAAACCATTGAATAATAAAGGGAGAGTTTCAAACCGGAATTTGGTTGGGAACTTCAACCACTCAGTCACATCTGGATTTAGGTTGCGAACTTCAGTATAATTCATGATTTTAGCCTTCACAAACCAGCGAATTACAAATAATGGCAAGAGAAGCCAATGGATTCATGGTAAAGATCACAAATAAAGAGCGTGCTAGGTGAACAAAGGAATTAACTTCCTTCACCTCCTGCATCAATCGTTCGGCCAAATAACAAATAACAATAACAAATTGTACAGTTAATCAACATTACGTTTTACACTAATAATATAGGAGTACTGGGAGGCCTGAACAACGGGCGTTAATGACTCAACCTTTTTATTACAACAATAGTCTGAATTCAATCAGAATTTTTGAAAAAACCACCAATTAGCAGCGAATATTGCTATTCATCTAAACTGATGAGAGGCGGCGAATGTTTGTCCAAACTGCCAATCAGCTGGGGCGACATTGTACATGGTCAACGTTTTTCCGCTGCTTTTGGTCACTCTGAACGACAAACTCTGTCCATTCAGATATGAATTGCTTTGCCAATTTGAACCCCAGTTTTTCTTCATGGGTTCCCATTCACTACTGTTTGATCCTTTGATCCACGCTGCCTTCACATCTCCTCTGCCCCCAACATTGCTTATCAGAACCAGCTGGAAGTAGTCACGCCCATTTATTGTGAACTGTATTCCTCCTTTCTTCTTGCACGGAACCCTGCAACAATTCCATTCCCACCAGTACCCAATTCAATATATATGACAGATCTAATTGAATAACATACTATGTACATTTCAAAATTGAAATTGTGCGCATTTGGAGTAATTATAGTAATTAGTAATGAATTATATACCTTCTGTAGTGAACAGGCACTATGCCGGCCTTGTATTGAGCAATCTGCAAGAACGCAGGCTGTGACATGTCGAAATGCTTGAGCGGTAAATTGCACCACCCTCCATTGTCATTGGGAAGGGCATTATTTGGTGGAAATAAATTGGTGGCGGTGATAATAATCGATCTGTTTCCTGGAAGACACCATTGAGGAACTTTGGCGGCATCACACTTTATCTGAAAGCATGCTCCACAAATCTGTCCATCGTTAAACAAAGCAGTGCTGAGGGCAGCAGTGCTGGTGCCATATCCAGTTCCATACAAATTTCCATAACCACATGCACCCCCTGCATGCAATGCAAGCACAAGCAATGAACATGATAACCTTCTAATGAATCACAACCATCTATTCAATGATAACAATTATTACTGAAAGAACATAATATAGGAGAACATATGATGGCGATGGATCATGGCATTGAGTTTATAATGTAATTATGTCTGATCACTCACCCATTGTTTGAGATGCATCGCTTCCACCATAAAACGTAGCATCAGCAGCAGTCCATCCTGCTACATTGACAGTTAGATCCAGCTGCAACAGGATAAGCAGAATTAATGCAGGTATTGCAGTACCTAAAATCAAACAGCCTCCAGAGGGCGAGAATGGAGCAGATCAAACAGCTTCTTCTGAAATTAAAGGAGGCACGCGAAGAAAGTAAGACGATCCACAAAGCACAGGCCATGAAATCCCTGAGAGAACGCATGGACAGAGATGTGGTGCAAATTCTGAAGAAAGCAAAGTTTATTAAAGGAAAATTGGAGGAACTGGACAAGGCCAATCTGTCGAGCCGCAGGATTCCCGGGTGTGGGCAAGGGAGTTCTGCCGATAGAACGCGCATCGCCACCACCAATGGCTTGAGAAATTCTCTGAAGAAAATGATGGGGGAATTTCAGAGTCTGAGACAGATTATCGTGGCGGAGTACAAGGAGACGGTTGAGAGAAGGTACTACACTGTTACTGGTGAGAAAGCCGATGAAGAGACTATAGATCATATTATTGAAACAGGCGAAAGCGAGAACATGCTGCAGAGGGCGATTCAGGAACAGGGGAAAGGGCAGATTATTGAAGTGATCCGTGAGATTCAAGAGAGACATGACACTGTCAAAGAGATCGAGAAGAACTTGCTGGAGTTGCAACAGGTATTCCTTGACATGGCTGTGCTGGTCCAGGCTCAGGGTCAAGAGCTCGATAACATTGAAGCCAACGTCGAGCGTGCATCGTCTTTCGTCACACGGAAGCTCGCAAGAAGGCTTCAGAAGAATACTCGAGAGTGGACGTGCATAGCAATAAGCTGAACGTTCAAATTCAGACTTTGAATTATAAATAACATAATAATAAAATAAATGTTATAAATAACATAATAATAAAATAAATGTTGATGTCATCATTGCCATGTGTCAAGTGAAAACTAGATACCAAACTCCAAGAATGACATCATTCTCCATTGGCCAATTAGAAGTTTACAAAATAGCAAATACAAATATTTTTATTAAAATTTAAAATATTTAAAAATTACTATTTTTCATATTACAAAGTTAAACTTTGGAATAGAGATTTTAATCTTTTAAATATGCATCAATATGCACCAACTAATACCCAAAGTCAAAGGGGTTTGAATTCAATTGATTACAATATACCTGCCTTCAGCAGGTATAATAAGCAAGAACTTATTTATTTGTATCATTTCGGTAACTATAAGTAAAATAGAGCCCACACAACACATAGAAGCTTAGCTTATATAGTTCCGACATGGGTCATACTTGACTTTATGTTGTAGTTTAAGAGTCGTCTAGTTAAAGAAAGACCTCGACCCTGGGGTTATGTCTTCTGCTAATGTTGGCCAAATCACACCTAGATGAATGGGGCTATCGCTGCCTACAGGAAGTAAGGAGTGGAGAATGCTGCCTAGAGCGTAAACCCTCTCTACATCTTGTTGATTGCTATCGCAAAGAGACAAGAGTTGCCTCCCTATTTTCCTCGCTGGCTTACTCTCCCTTTTAGTTTGGTCGTCAGTGTTTATGAAAATAGTAAAATCGACAGTGAAACAGTTGGCACTGCAAATTTATCAAACTTCTATCACCCACCCATAATCCGAAATTATCACGCGCAAGCCTGAGATCCAAACCTATATAGATTTCAAATTAACAAAAACCAAAAATAGTATTCATTGGGGCTGCAGCTGCCGAATTCCTCTTGATCCTACGATGTGCAAAATTCCTTTGTCTCTCCTAGAGAACTGAAAAAGAAAAGATGCAACTCTGTTATAAATCCAGTGTTATAAATCCTGTATAAGCAATATGAAGGAAAAATTAAGGCAAGAAATCTGAAAAAGAAGCTCACCCGGCTGATATTATTAAATGAAAATCTCTATCTGGTGCCCATGAGTACAAAATGCTACACTAATTCCAATCTGTGAACCATACAGGAATTTTGAGTATTTGATCCTAACCCTAAAATAAATGGAACATATATACAAATTAAGAGTAAATAAACTTGTAATAGAACAAAAGAAATTAGAAGAAAGAACTCACCTTCACTAAATTCGAT
The DNA here is from genome assembly GCA_001517045.1 of Pseudotsuga menziesii. Lineage (NCBI taxonomy): Eukaryota > Viridiplantae > Streptophyta > Pinopsida > Pinales > Pinaceae > Pseudotsuga > Pseudotsuga menziesii. The sequence continues at coordinate 148,387 of LPNX010041440.1, forward strand.
TGGGATCGATTGGGATCTGTGTAGTTTTATCTATGCCATCTAAAAACTGGCCAAAATAAAAAATGTAGGTTAAAAATAATATAAAACTAAACAGAGACTTCTAACAAAGATATCTAGACGAATAGATCCAAACAAATAACAACACAGACCTGCCGCAAAAAAATAGAAACATAAACTTGCCAAAAAAACATGAAACGTATACCTGCTCAAAGATATCTAAGCGAATAGATCCAAACGAATAACAACACAGACCTGCTGCAAAAAAATAGAAACATAAACTTGCCCGAAAATACATGAAACGCATACCTGCTCGAATGAAAGATAAAAAATGCTCTGAAACCCTACTGGGCTCGGCCCTCGTCACAAAAAGTAATGCGAGACAACAAAATTTGGTAAAAGGGTTTTACCCAAAATTTTCATTACCCAGGCTCGAGGTGGTAATAAATATGAGCTCACGGCATGAATGAAAAATATGCATTCACCACCTATTTCATTGATTATGATAGTGATGTAAAAAAAAAAAATTCGAACTCCAAATAGATATTTTTTTCAACCCTCGGATCGTGATAAAAGAATTCATCTCAAATTAATATAAGATTTTTTTTATTTAATTAATGATTATATTTAAAAGTCATAATATATTAATAACTGAAATGGAATAAAATAAAATAAAAAATGAGTGATATATGTCATAAAAATGAAATAAAATATTTATTATAATTATAAAAAATTGAGTAACAGTGAATTAAATAAAAAAATTGGACAATATTTTCATTATATTTTTAAAATTAAAAATTCTTAACACATTATCCAATATTTAACTTACCTTTTAAAAAAAATAACTTTATAATAAGCATTTCAATTTTATAAGAAAACTTTTCATCAATCCTTAAACTTTCTACAGATAGAGAAAAGAAAAATATTCTAGTCAATATAATGATAATATATATAACATTCTTATCATGTTATATGGTCTTAGTAGATTTGATGAAATCATTTATAAGTTTATAGAAATTATTTTCCTTACTTCTTCCAAAATAAAAATGAGACATAAAAATATTTTTATTATATTTCAATTAATAAACATCTCACCATAATTAAATATGAGATATTTTCCTAAACATTTATGTACTTTTAAAACATTAATTATGTAATATAAAAAATTGCATCTTATATGTTGAATACATATCCTAATGCAAATGTACAAGATTTTGAACCCAATAGATCATATTTAGACAGCGGGTTCAAAAAAAATATTTTACAAGTTTAGGATGTTAGAACTCCTATTCAAGAACACCCAAAAAAAAAGTTATCTTTGAGACAAAATCTCAAGTACCTAAAGTCACAATAGTCAAAACAAGGAGTCTAATAGTTAGGGATATTAAAGCTAGGGGACTCCAGGGCTGTAATGTCACTCTCATGGATCAAGAAGAGAGAGATCAAATTAGTGATATGTTAATTGAGGAATAATCATCTTTCTAATTAGATCATGAACTCCCATCCAAAGCGTAGATCTAGCTAGAAGCTTTGATTTCAGGATAAAGAATTGAGAAGTTCTATTATTTGAAAGTGCCATAGGAACCTACCATAAGCTACAAGTTAATGAATCCTTGATGCCTGTGGGATTTCTAAGAAACCTTGTCGCATGTGGTCTTACGTTATAGAGGAAATTGTTTTTGTAACCGAAGTGTCGCAACTATAGAGTTGTAATGGGATATGGTGTTGAATGATTATGCGCACTCTTCCTAATGCCACAGTAGCTCATGCAAACTTAACTCTAATGTTTTGATGAGATGCATCACCAAACCCATGCAACACACATAACCCACAAAAATAGTGCTCAAATCCTCCTAACGACACCCATATCCCTTCTTCTATAGAGGTTCAATGTTGTTATTAGACACCTCTTTCATGTCTTTGGAGCCATCAATTACATTTGTAAGGCCTAAGTCTTGAGTTTCATTTTCCAACTGTGTCCAAGGACTTGTGACCCATACCTAGTTCTCAAAACCTCATAATGGTGTCCATAATCCTAATAAAAAGCCTAATAGACTTTATTCCAATGTTATGTGGTAGTCAAAAACATTATTCATGTCCTCCAAGTAATCAAACATTTCTTTATGGGAAATGGATAATGTTTCCTCCTTAAAAATTATCTAGGACTCATGACCCATCTAAACTAGTACCAAAATCCTCCTAATAAATCCCATAACTTGACTTGGAGACCAACTATCCTCTTAAAAAATACTTTATGGTGATTGAGGAATTTTTGATGGCCCTCGGACCCTAGAGATCTCCTTTAGTGCCGAATCCATATAGGCTAAAATATCCATCCACGATGTTAAATACCTCCTGATGGTCCAACCCATATACCTAGAAAGAGAGAAAATGTTTTTTGTGATGTTTTGAGGCCTCAATCATGGCCTCTTAATGTCATCCATATCCACACTTAGAGGGTAACTATATCCTATAAGGTTCTTTTGTGGAGGTATGAGATGTCATCCAAGGCCTTCGTGCCCTATGATTTTTTCTATCTTATCTATTTCCAAGCTATTGAGAGATATACTTAGATCTAAAAATAAATTAATGGCTCCATATTTCCACTAAGAGGCATACTTAGTTCTCAAAACCTCTTAATGTCTCTCATATTTTCACTTAGATGCTCTAAATCCCTGAAAAAGGTCATGTGTGGTAAATTAAGGCAATATAAATGGCTCTTGATCCCTATAAGATTTCTTTATAAATTAAGGTGTTCAATCCTTTCCAAACTATGTATATTTCCTTGAGATACATACATGGATATAAAACTTGCTAATGGATTTGATATACAAAATTGGAAGCCAAACATCCCCTATATAGGTACTATGTGGTGGTTTGCAACCTCCATCGTAGCCCTTTATCCCTAAGTGTGTATGTTTAGGGCCTATGTCCTAGGTTTCCTACATTTACCTTATCTAGATCCAAGACCTATATTTGGGGATTAAAACCTCCTAAAGGATATCCTGTCACCATCTAGAGAAAATTTATCCCTAGTAGAGGCTAAGTATTATGGTTTGAGGGCTTGATCATGACCGTCAAGCCCTAAAACCTTCCCTTAGGAGCTAAGGCCCAAGTTTCATCTTTGACAATTTCTATATCATGAGATACAAGTTTGGTTCTACAAACCTGCAAAAAATGTCTATTTCCCCACCTATGAGCTAAATATTTCCCATACAGGTGTGTGTAGTGTTCTAATTCCTCATTCATAACCCTTTAGTCCTCAAACTTACCTTAGGACCTAAGTCTTTGATTTCTTCTAGAACTAAGGCCTCAGTTAAATCCTTACTTGATGTCATCCATTGGGATAAGTTTATGGGATTGTGTTGTGGCTTGAGAAATCATTCTTTTTCCTATATGCATAAAATCTTTGTTGATGGCATGAGCCCTATGATTCCTCTCTTTAAATTCCCCAACGACTCTACCAAGCGCTCACAACCTACTAATGGCATGGAGATACATAAATACAAAGCATACCCTTGAGAGCTTAAGTGTGATTCCTTAAGTTGTCGATTGTGGTCTTGTATGCTTAGGAAAGTCCCTTACAACCCATGTCTTAATTTTTTTTCCGCTAGCCATGTCTAAGGTGCTTACATCCATATGTAGTTCTTGAAAAGTACTAATGACACACATTTCCCCACTTAAAAAGAAATATATCATAGGAGGTCATGAACCGTTCGTCAAGGTGTTTTTGTTAGCCTTAGATACCTAAAAAATTCCTTTGCGGAATAAGACCCACATTTCCTCTTTTAAGAATGTCTGAATACCTAAATCCTATGCCTAATATTGAACCTCATAATGAAAAAGATATGCCCATAACTTGTAGGCTAGAGACACTCTTTGGAGATCACTCCAAACATATACCCACACAGAGGCTATGTATGGTAGTTTGGGGTGTCCATCTTTGCATTATATGCCTAGGATATTCATTTAGGGTTAAGGCCCAATTTTCCTACCCCAACCATGTCAAGATACTCGAGATCGATACCTAGGGATAAAAAACATTCTTATGAATCAATATCACCACTCAAATGCAAGTGACTCCATCAAGAGCTCATGTGTGGTAGTTGGGTATTGTTCTTGGATGTATATGACCAAAAGCTTCCTTTAGGTAATCATTTTTTTATTTTCTTAATGATGTCATGGGACTTGAATCATGTTATTAGTGTTTAGAAGCCCCTAATGGAATGAATATTTGTACATAAATACCAATGGTGCTTTAAGGAAGTATTCATGCCTATGGATGCCTTAATTTTTTCTTTAGAGCCAAAGGCATTATATTCTTCCATTGAAAGTATTTTGAATGCCCTGGGACACATACATATTTATGAAAACCACATAATGGCACAAAAATCATCAATCATAGGCCAATGCTACCCCCAAAATTGCACCTTTTTTTGGTGGAGTGAACCTTCTTATCCCTACATGGTTAGAATATTCCTTTAGCACTTGAGTTGTAGGTCTCCTCCATTACCATGCTCGAGGCCCTAATACCACAAGACCTAGATACATAGCACCATGGATACCCATGGAAACTCATGTGTGATTTCTTTGAGGAATTACGCATGGATATAGATGCCTCAATGGTTTATTTAGAGCCAAAGGTATTATATTCATAACTATAATTCCATTATGAAGGCCCTAGGACACCCTCATAATTCTCAAAACCACTTGATAGCATCAACATACTGAATCATAGGCGAGTGATATCCTCAATAGGATATGTGTGGTTGGTGCAGGAAACTTACTTAGTTTTAGATTTTTAGAATATTCCTTTAGAGCCTCAGTATTAGGTATCCTCTAATAACCATGCCTAAGGCCCCAAGGCTATAAGACCCAGATACATAGTTCCATAGAAAGTAGTCCAATGCCATGCATGGGGCTTTGAGGCATTTTTTATGGCTTTGAATGCCTCAATGATTTCCTTAGGGAAAAAAGCACGGTATTCTTTTGTGGAACATCATTCTCAAGGCCCTAATACACCTACATATTGCACAAAACAACTTAATTTCATTGGCATTCTCAATCATAGACTAGTGATACACATAAGAGACCATGTGTGGTTGGTGGATACCACCTCCTTTTCCTTACATGGATAGAATATTCTTTTAGGGCTTGAGGATTAGGTGTCCTCTACAAAAAATTTCAAAGGTCCCAAGGCCAAAATCATAGATGGATAGTGCCTTGTATACCACTACGAAGTCATCTATGATTCCTTGATGCATTTTTTAGGGGTCTAAATGCTCTAATAATTAATTCAAGTACAAACACATAGTAGTCTTACGTATAATATCATTCCCAATTCCTTGACACATGAAGATTATTACTCAAAACCATATAATTACACTAAAATAATCATTCATAAGATAACTCTGCCTTCATGAGTCCATTTCTTCTTATCCTCATATGGCTAGAAAAATCCTTTAAGGCCTAAGGTTGAGCTCTCCTCCCTTGACCATGTCCAATGCCCCAAGTCCCAATGACTTGCATGCATAGCACCATGGGAATCCATGTGTGGTTTTTATGGAATTATTAGTGGCTTTGTATGATTAAATGGTATCTTTAGGGTCAGAGGCATTATTTGTAATATGGAGATCCATGTGCAGTGTTTTATGGAATTCTTAATGGCTTTGTATGCCTAAATGGTTTCTTTGGGGTCAAAGGAATTGTCCAATTCTATAGAATGACATTATTAATGTCAAAAGAATTATCTTTCTCCATATAAATAGAATCCCAACACCTTGAGACATGTACATACTCCTAAAAACGCCCTAATTTCTCTCACATCCTCAATCAGAGGACAATGACCCTCAAAATTCCATTTGTTGTTGGTGGATAAAAATTTCTTATTCCTGGATGGCTAAAATATTCCTTTAGGGATTGGGCTTCATGCATCCTCCCATGACCATGTCCAATCCTCCAAGTCCCCAAGACTTGGATATATAGTGTCATGTATACCCTTGGAAAGTCACACATGATTCTTTAAGGCATTGTTCATGGTTTTGGATGCCTCAATGGTTTCTTTAAGGCCAATGTCATGATATTTGTTAATGTATTTGTAACTTCGGAATGTATTCATCCGTATATCTTATGTTTTGTACCTCGATGTTTATTATGGGATGTGTCTGTAATGTATTTGAGTCATGTCATGCCCTGATGTTCCTATCGGGAGGTTCTATAATGTAAACAAGTCATGTCAAGTCATTGTGGGTATCCCTCCTATTGGTCAAGGGTTAAAGTACCCACAGTTGTGGGGCCCTAGGGTTATTAGAATATCCTAGAGAATTCGAACCTAGGTGAGTTATTGTAAGTCGGGGTAATAGTCCCCACCATTGTGTCAAGGATAACCCTCCTTGTTGGTCAAAGGAGGAAAAGTCCCCACAAGTTGTGGGGCACTAGGGCTATTAGACACTCCTAGAGATGTGTAAGTAATTGTTAAGTGAGGTCGACATGTTGGAGTGGGATTCAAGTGAACGAAAGAATATAAATAGAGAGTGAGCCTCTATATTTATCACACGCACACTCACTCATTGGGGTACATGAGTGAAAGAGAATTTGTTGGGATAAGAGAGAGACTACTGCTATCGGGAGATCATCTTTATGTTTTCGAGTTTTACTTTTGGTGCTGATTGTATCTCTGAGGAAGTTGCGGGGTTTTCTCCTTTATGGTTTCCCTAAGGAAAATTATTTGTGTCTCTTGTCTCTTGTGTTTTATTGTTGTGCATGTTATTCTCTTAGTTAAAGATCCTAAGATCATAATGCTAGCTTGAATGATAAAAATCTAACAATCTTTCCACTAGAATGTCATTCCCAAGGCATCAAGACACATATATATTTTTCAAACCCACATAATGGAATTGCCATGCTTAATCATAGGCCAATGAGGCCATGTGTGGTTGGTCTCATGAGACCATGTGTGGCTGGTGAAGGAAACCTTCTTAGCCTTGGATGGATAAAATATATTTTAAGGCCCAAGGTTCAGTTTTCTTCCACTAGCAATGTTTAAGACCTCAATGTCCTAAGACCTAGATACAAATATTATTGGATACCCTTTCAATGTGATGCATGGTTCATTGAGCCATTTTCCATGGCTCTAGATTCCTCGTTGGTTTATTTATGGTCAAAGGCATGGTCTTATTTTCTAGAGCATCATTCTCGAGGTCCTAATACACCTACATACTTCTCAAATACACATGATGGTGTTAATATCCCCAATCATATGGCAATAAAAATTTCAAGTGGCCATGTGTGGTTGGTTGAGGTGATATTTCTATCGTTGGATGGCTATAAGATTCCTTTAGGGATAGAGGTTCAAGTCTCCTCGCTGAACCATGTCCAAGGCCCCAAGGCCCCAAAACATGGATACATAGTGGCATGGATATCCATGTAAGTTCATGCATGGTGCTCTAGGAATTTTTCATTACTCTAGATTCCCCAACTATTTCTTTAGGTCCAAAGACATGGTTTTTTTTCCCTAAAACATCATTCCCAAGGCCACAAGACATGTAGATGCTACTCAAAACCACATAGTGGAAATGACATAATTAATCATAGGCCAATTATACCCTTAAGAGGCCATGTGTTTTTGGAGGCAATCTTCTTATCCTTAGATGTATAGAAGAATCATTTAGAGATCGAGATTAAGTTCACCTCCACTAACCATTTGTAATGCCCCAAGGCCATAAGATGTCGGGTATGTTACAATCATTCAAGTGGAAGGCCGGGCTCTCTTCTATTGGCTAACTGAGGCCGATCGTCAAGACTTGTCCAATCTGCCTCTGGTGCTATGGCTCAATGGAGGTATGTACAATTCTCAGAATTCAAATACATCCTTGTAAAAATTATGTTTTTGTCCATAGAAATTTTAAAAATAATTAATCATTTTTAATTACTTTATGCTAGAGTTGAAACAAATATTTTTGTCTATTTTATAGTAAATAATAATAATATGCAGCAGCTTATTAACTTTTTTAGCTATAAAGTTGATCATTGTTTAATGCTACATGGGATTGCAGGTCCAAGGTGTTCTTCTCTAGCATATGGAGCCTCAGAGGAACTCGGGCCTTTCCGTATACACAAGAACGCTTCTTCATTATATCTAAATAGGTATTCTTGGAACAGATGTAACTTAATTTTTCCACATAATTTCCATATCAAATTTTTCCATGTTTCAATCATATCATAGCATGGTGAACTCAACTCATAGCATAAATTAAATTATTCAAATTTGGTGTTTATTGCGAAATAACTAGTGCTAATGTGTCTCATGTTGACAATCCCAGTTGCAAACTTACTTTTTGTGGAATCTCCTACTGGAGTGGGTTTCTCATATACAAATACTTCCTCCAACTTGAAGGATTCTGGGGAAAAACGCACTGGTACGTACGTACATGCAGTACTATATTACTAGCTCAGGCCATGCAGTACTATATTACTAGCTCAGGCCAGATACAAATTAATACTACAATACTGACACTCTTTCTTGGCGAGGGTAGTGGAGGATTCGTTGGATTTTCTCATCAACTGGTTCCAGAGATTCCCTCATTACAAGTATCGAGAATTTTATATATGCGGAGAGAGCTACGCAGGTCAGTATATATTATACAGTTGGAAACTGGACAATAAATCCCAATTCGGGTGCAATAATATTTCTCTATATCCAAATTTGGAGCATGTAAATTGAGGGAATTTGAATTTTTTTGTGAACCCAGGGCACTATGTTCCATAGCTTGCAAAGAAAGTCTACGAATATAACAAAGCTAGTTCTAATCCCTTCATAAATATCAAGGGTTTTATGGTATATATCAGCCTTTTAAAATTTAAAATTATTGTATTGCTTTTTTTTTCTTTTATTTGCTAAACTCTTCAACCCGGGTGGGATGATATTTTATTCATGTAATGTTCTGTCTATATAGCTGAAACTAAACTATTAAACCCCCCCGTTTTGTGTCGATCGCAATGATTATTAATGTTGTTCAGTCCATTTCATTCAATTCTGAGAACGGTCAGTACGTAATAGATATTGTTTTAGGACATTGGATTAATTCAAATATGATCTTTTGTACTGCGCACTAGGTGGGAAATGGAGTCACAGACAATTACTATGACAGCATGGGCACTGTTCAATAATATTGGTCTCATGCTCTGATATCGGATGCAACGTATAATGGCAATTTTAAGGAACAGAATGTTTCATCGGCCTGTAGTGATTGCATGAAGTATGCCCAAAATTATGAGTTTGGTAACATAGATCCCTATAGTATCTATACCCCAACATGCACGCAACCAACAAGGAATCGGAATTTTTCCAGATTCAAGAATTCAGTACAAATTTATCTATCCTAAAACTATGATTTTAGGTCTTAATTATTGTGTCTCACATTATATGATTTTATCTGGTTATATACATTTTGACAGATTGTTAGGAAGATGGTTGGCTACGACCCATGCATTGAAAACTATGCAGAGATATATTATAATCGCCCTGATGTGCAAACAACACTTCATGCTAATACTATGCATATTCCATACAATTGGACTAGCTCCAGGTGTGGTGTCTAATATGCTTACCCACCTTCTCATTTTTCCCGAGTTGGTTTGATTGATCCTCCAACAAATCGATAGAAATGACCATTGAATTTCCTTCATGAATGGCAGTTCAACCGTTGGTGAGTACTGGATGGATTCAGAATTCTCCATGGTGAGTACTCGACGGAGCTTATTGCAGCAGGGCTTATAATTTGGGCTTATAGGTATTTTCTACATCCAAATTATTTCATTCTAAAAGTACTATTTTCATTTTAACTGTAAATCTCTAAGACTGCTATCAGGCACCTATAATGAATTTTACCTGTTTGATAATTGAATAATTCTACTCACAAATTATTATTATTGTCGGCTGTGTTAAGAATAGTAATCTCATAATCTCAATAGTTAGTCTATTCAGTTAGTCAGTTCCATAATCGGTTAGCCAGTATTGGCTAAAACCATCAATTATGTAACATATATATACTATTGTGCACTAATAGATAATTAGTTCAACCATTGTTGGTTTAGTTCGACCATTCTTGGTTGTTACTCATCTGTTTCTCCTCTCTCCATTTTATTAACATGGTATCAGAGCATTAGGTTGCAAGAAGAGATTGCTGCTATATGTGCCCCTTGCCGATCATAAAGCTCTTGCTAAATTGTGTGAGAGAAGAGAAACCTGAATGAAGATTTAAGGAATTGTTAAGACATTAGAAGATCCCTGGCGTGAATATTCAGAGTGCATTTGTGGAGACACGATCGAGTTTGAAAGAATTCATAGTTGTTCATAGTGCAGCGGTGGCAACTGGTTCGCCTAAAGACAATCACAGCTAGCGAGGGTCTGCAAAGAGCAAGTCGTCCATGAAACAGCCGTAAATTGATACATGATAAAAAATTTAAGCATTGGTGTGAGGTCAGATTAAAAGGAGATATTAAAAAAGTTCTTGAAAGTATTTTACCACAGATAAGGAAAAAGGATTTTTCTAGTTTAAAAACTGTTAATCGAATTATGTTTAAGGACATGTATTTTATTGGTTTTTATTGAAAGTGAATTTTTCCATTAAAGAATATGAGTTAATATGTGGAAAAGAAGGTAGTAGTCAAACCATTTGTATCCACTTTACGAATTAAAAAAAATTCAGTCTGTATTAAAGTGTATGTGTGGAGAAACCTTTCCATTCAGAATTTGGCAGCGAAGCATTGGTACAAGGAAAATTAAGAATCATCTGTCATGAAGGAAGGTCGCTGTGTGAAAATCGTTGCAAGTTTGTGTTATTAGAAATTGTTGCATAAAAAAATAATGAATCAGAATTGAAAATTGTTGTATAAAAACATTTCTGTTATATTGAAACATAGCGTCAAGAAAAAACTATAAAGTAGTATGGGCTGCATCAAAAATAAGGTTTTTGAAAATTGTAAGAAAGAAAGACGCTGCATTGAAGCTAGAAGTGAAGAAAATCCAAACTGTTGCAGAGAAAACATGTTCAAAATGTTCAGAAAAATAAAATTGTGTGAGAGAAGAGAAAAATTCGTTGTTTGAAGAAGTTATTCCAATATAGAGAATCAAAAATCTGCCTAAAAACGTGTGTGAGTTGTTGAAGAAAAGGGAAAACTTCACTCTTTAAATGGTTGAAATCGCTACTGTGTAAATTGTAAAATCAGATTTGAAGATAGCGTTGCAAATTTGCTCCACGCTGCAAACATAAGCCAAGTTATAAACCCAGTGAAGAAAGAATGATTCATGTTTGAAATTTTTAAATTTTGGTGTGAGACCTTATTTTAAAAGTTTTTTAATTGATATATGTATGGTCAAGAATAAAGATATAAATATATTGAGCTTTGCGAACTCAATATAGTTTCATTGTTGGAATTCACAACTCTAGCAAAGAAAATTGAAAGAAAACTGAAGAATGACCATGAACATTGAAGTAGAAATCATAAAGATGAAGACATAAATGATAAAGATAAGCAGTGAAGTAGAAATCATAAAGATGAAGACAGAAATGATAAAGATAAACAGAAACACTATTTTGTACACGATCGAGATATCAGGTTGTTGCTTCCTAATGCATCAAGATTGTCCCATGTGGCACAAGTAAATTAATATATGTTGTAAACTGTAATCCTTACATTGTGTTTGTTTAACACAGTGTTTGATTGATTTTGATAAACCCCGTAGCTAGAGTACTTTCCTAGCAAACTGGCAAGCATCATGGATGGTACCTAGATGTTTTGGTAGATGGAAGTATGTCCATAGGGTTGTCATAAATTCAGTCTATGTACCAATGTTTGGCCCAAAGGTATGGTTGGTTCCCAACAGGTATTTATGTGACAATTTTTTGTTTTTCAGCATAAAAGATGCATGAATAATGTAATTGGGCATATGTTGAATGAGGTGCATGATCGGTTGTACCCGACACCTCCAAGTTTCTGAATTTGCTAAGTTTTTGGTCCATGTTGTAATGCCTTGTCATAGGCATGTTTTTGTCCCTATTTTGTTGTAAGCCTATTTGTTGTATGCTTGCTCAGTAGGCATACTTGTAGTGCTAAGGCACCTAATATTACAGGATTTGATACTCTCTCAAAGATTTTTTGTTTTTTCAAGTTGTGGAATAGACCACTGCTAGAGGTAACGGAGGTGACAGGTGTACCCGTCACCTAAACTTGATCAAGGTCGAAGATAAGAAAAAGAATCTTCGATACATGGGGATTAGTTGATGGACCAGATATATTGCCAAACAGATACTATGTTGAAAGCCTAAAGATGAAGAATGAATATTAATAGTAAGCATAAGCAAGCCTAAAGAATATCATGAAAAATGAAGAAGAAGAAAAAGATCAAAAGAACAGAGTTTTGCAGCATTGAAGAAGAAAGAAAAAAGATCAAGTTTTGCAGCATCGAAGAAGAAAAAAAAGATCGAAAGAAAAAGATTTGAAGAAGAAAAAGAACATAGATCAGAGTTCTGTTGCAGCAGCATGAAGAAAAAAGAACAGTTTTTTGCAGCAGCATCATGAATCAAAGCTAAAACCGAAAGTCATGAATCAAAGTTGAAAATCAAAAGTTTTTAAATTTTTGTTAAGTTTGTAAGCCTAGCTGAGACATAGACTAATAGGCATTTGCATTTCAGAAATTTTCTATTAGCGTATCATAATCAAGAAAGTAACACTTGAGATTAAGAGGGAGTGTTAAGAATAGTAATCTCATAATCTCAATAGTTAGTCTATTCAGTTAGTCAGTTCCATAATCGGTTAGCCAGTATTGGCTAAAATCGTCAATTATGTAACATATATATACTATTGTACACTAATAGATAATTAGTTCAACCATTGTTGGTTTAGTTCAACCATTCTTGGTTGTTACTCATCTGTTTCTCCTCTCTCCATTTTATTAACAGGCTGAAGATAGATTTAATAGATCATTTTAATCGATTTTATGAAACACTCAGGTGGCTAGAAATAATGCAGGTACCTGTTATCGTTCGATAATATATTATATCAGAAAATAATTAATCACTATCAGTTTAAACGATCATTTTAATCAAATTTATGGTCAAACACTTTTTTAACTCACTGCATCTTAAATTAAATTGAGATAGCAATACGTTGTTTTATCATCTGCTAATTACTGGAAATGTTGGTATGTAATTCATATGCAGCGGCGACACTGATAGTGTCGTTCCAGTTACTGCAACCAGGTTCTCAATTGCTCAACTTAATCTTTATTTTACAACTCCATGGTATCCATGGTACATCAATAATCAGGTAGGTGGGAATTTTCTTAACAGTTAACAGAATTCTTATATTTCAACAAATGTCAGCATGGAATGTTCTCACATCTTTGACTAACTGGCTTTTGGAAACTGATATAAGACTGTTGGAGGGTGGAGTGAAGTATATAAAGGTCTTACCTTCGCAACAGTAAGAGGAGATGGCCATGAAATTCCACTTTTCAAACCTGAAAGAGCCTTAAAACTTTTCCAATCATTCATTTTGGGTAATAGCTTACCAACAACGTAAGTGTCATTTGTAGATTGTGTTGAAAATAGCAGCAAGAAACTCAATTTAATTCTCTGTCTAAATTAAATTGAGGAGGAAACTTTCCCAGGCAGAGGACGACAGAGGACGGCAGCTGTAAACTAGCAGAAAGAAACTCAATTTAATTTTCTGTCTAAATTAAATTGAAGAGGAAACTTTCCCAGGCAGAGAACGGCAGCTGTAAACTATTTAAGTGTACAGAGGAAGCAATTGTAAATCAATCTCTTCCATTTTTTATTAATGAAAAAAAACAGAGCAGATGGGGTTTTGGGCAGTAAGCTTTCCCCGTTTTTTATATATCTTGTCTCTGTATGAAAATCTGTTTCTGTGTGTGATGATTTTTCTATTTTATGCAGTAGATTAGATTTGTGTCTCATGATTTAGATAAATTTTATGAGCAGTTGCAGATCTATTGAAATTTCTACATGGTATCAGAGCAATAATCACAGAAGAACGGGGATCGAAGTTTCTCCTCAGGTCTACAGGCCAGTGCAGCAACATCTCTACAGAGCTTGGAAGATGGCTTTCAGCAGGTTGAGGCTAGAATTTGCCTTGGAGGGAAGCTCCAACTTCGTAGCTTGGAAGGATCGCATGGAGGCAGTATTTGCAGATAATGGGTTGTTGGAATATATCGAGTCTGATATTCCACAGCCAGCTGCAACAGATGCCCATCTTGTTCAGTGGAAGAAGGATGTGGCGAAAGGAAGAAGAATTATCCTCGAGGGGGTTCGAGATCATATTGTCTCAAATCTCCATGGGAAGGCTTCTCCATTTGCAATGTGGAAAACATTGACAGAGTTATTCCAGAATCAGAGTGACCAGAGAAAGCTGGCACTCAAGGATAAACTTCGAAAGATCAAGATGGAGAAGAACGATACTATTCGGCAGTATCTGAGCAAGCTCACACAGTGTCGTGATGAGCTTGGTGGTGTTGGAGTTACTATTCCAGAAGATGATTTGGTGAGTCTTGCATTGCTAGGTCTTCCCAAGAGCTGGCACAGTTACCAAGATTCCGTAAATGGTCGAGAAAAGCTACCTGATTGGTCATGCTTATGGTATGATCTTCAGCAGGAAGAATTTAGGCGAAGCACAAGAGATGGATCCTCATCCAAAGCTGATGAAGAGGAAAACTTTGCATTGATGGGAAAAGGGAAGAAAGGGAAAGGGAAGAAATTCCAACCCAAGCCTGATTCTAATCATGACGGCAAAAAGGATTTGTCGAAGGTGAAGTGCTTCCACTGTCACGAGTTTGGGCACTACGCAACCAGATGTCCGCAAAAGAAATCCAGCAAGAAAACTGCAGCTGTAGGTGAAGCCCTAGCTTCACAGTTCAAGCTTGATTTCACACTCATTGCATGCATGGCCAGCAGAGTAATGAGTACCGTGTGGTATTTGGATTTGGGTGCATCTTTTCACATGACTGGATGCAAAGATTTCTTCAGTGAAATGGAGGAGAAGGATCTGCAAATAAATATCGAGCTAGGCGATGACGGGCGGTACAGTGCAACCGGTATAGGCACTGTAACCTTCCATAGAGAGTCAAGATCAGATTTTCGACTCAAAGATGTCATGTATGTGCCAGGCTTGAAGAAGAACCTGATCTCGGTAGCAGTGCTCGAAGACCGTGGTTATGATGTGGTATTCAGCCAGGGAAAAGCATTTCTGAGACACATAACCACGGGGCAAGTAAAGCAAATTGGAGTCCGCGTGAGGAACCTTTACAAGTTGGAGGTTGGAGATTGTGCTGCATTAATCAGCAAGGCAGAAAAAGTGCAAAACCAAGATGATGGAGAGCTTTGGCATTGAAGACTTGGTCACCTACACCATGGAGCCTTGAAGATCATGCAACAAATCACCACTGGACTTCCCAAAGGTGCCTTGAACCAGCAAAATGTATGCAAAGGATGCACTTTGGGAAAGTATGCAAAATCCACCTTCCATGAACGGGACAGCAAGGCGCATGCAGTCCTGGAAAGGATCCACTCGGATCTTTGTGGACCTTTTTCGATAGTTTCCACTGCCAAGCACAGGTATTATGTTATATTTGTAGATGATTTTTCTAGAAAGTGTTGGATCTATTTCATGTAGAAGAAAGATCAGACATTCTCAAAGTTTGTAGAATTTAAAACATTTGTTGAGAAAGAAAGTGGCAAGAAAGTGAAGGCTCTCAGAAGTGATAATGGAGGTGAGTTCGTGTCAAATACATTCAAAGAATTTTGTGCGAAAGAAGGCATTCGAAGAGAGTTGACAGCACCCCACAACCCACAGCAAAATGGGGTGGCTAAAAGGAAGAATAGAAGTATTGTGGGCGCAACAAAGGCGATGTTGCATGACCAAGGCCTGCCATTGCATCTGTGGGCTAAAGCATGTAACACAATAGTCTATTTGCAGAATAGGAGCCCTCATCGGATTTTGTGCATGCGCACTCCAGAAGAAGCTTTTTCAGGGAAGAAGCCTGATGTATCACACATCAGGATCTTTGGATCATCAGTTTACTGTCATGTTTCCAAGGATTCAAGGAAGAAGCTTGAACCGACAGCTGAGTTGGGGATATTTGTGGGGTACACTGAAACACCTCATAACTATCTTGTGTACATGCCATCCCTTAGAAAAACAGTTATGAGGAGGGATGTAAAATTTGATGAAGAGAAGGCTATGCGTTCCTCTCTTGAGAGGGAGCTTCAGATATCATCAGAAGAGGAGCTTTTAGTTCCAAAAGAAAAACCTCAGGAAGATGTGGAGCAGCCACATATAGAGGAGCATAAAATGGAGTCAACCACTCAGGCAGAGACACCCAGAGAAGGCAGCAAGCAAACCAGGGAAGTTGATAGATTGTTGCATGATGCTAGAGAGAATGTGGGACAACCCACATCTCAGCGTAGGAAGACAAGGTTACCGAGTCGGTACACTAACTACATGGCTCTGGTGAGCGAGAGTGTAGAGACTGAGCCACCCTCATTTAAAGAAGCTGTAGAGAAACCAGTATGGGTTGATGCTATGGTAGAGGAATTTGATTCCATTGTCAGAAATAGCGTTTGGGAGGTGGTCCCAAGACCAGCAAACAAATCAGTGGTAGGTTCAAGATGGCTCTACAAAGTAAATCATGCAGCAGACGGAAGCATCGAGAAACGCAAGGCTAGATTTGTGGCCAAGGGGTTTTCTCAGGTAGAAGGTATTGATTACGAGGAGACTTTTGCTCCAGTAGCAAGGTACTCTTCCATTAGATCTATTCTTTCTTTGTCTTCGCAGATGGGGTGGAAGATCCACCAAATGGATGTAAAAACAACATTCCTCAATGGATTGATTGAGGAAGAGGTGTATATTGAATAGCCGGAGGGGTTTGAGACCTTTGACAGAGAGTCGCATGTGTGCAGACTCAAGCGAGCATTATATGGGCTCAAGCAAGCATCCCGTGCTTGGTACACCAGGATCGACAACTATTTCACCGGGTTGGGCTTCACCAAAAGTGAAGCAGATGCAAACCTTTATCATATTGTTGTTGAAGGTAAGTTATTGATTATTGTGCTATATGTTGATGATTTAATTCTAACCGGTGATGAGCAGTTGATCAAATCTTGCAAAGAGGATCTTGCAAGAGAATTTGAAATGAAGGACATGGTACTCATGCATTATTTCCTAGGCTTGGAAGTATGGCAAGGAGATGGAGAACTTTTTGTTTCTCAAGGCAAGTATGCCAATGAGATACTGAAAAGATTTCGCATGGAGAAGAGTAAGCCCATGGAGACACCTCTTGCAGGAAACTGGAAGAAGGAGGATGCTACTTCAAGTGGAGTAGTAGATGCTACCACTTACAGGTAGCTTGTAGGTTCACTTATGTATTTGGTGAACACACGACCGGACATGTGTTATGTTGTTAACCAGCTTAGTCAAGCCATGGTTAAGCCAACCAAACTGTATTGGAAGGCAGCAAAGCATGTGTTGCGATACCTTAGAGGCACTACTCAGTTTGGTCTTTGGTACAGACGGACAGAGGGAGTGAAGCTACAAGGATTCACAGATGCAGATTGGGCGGGGAGTCCATCGGACAGAAAGAGCACATCAAGAGGAATTTTCAGTGTTGGGTCAGCAGCAGTTTCTTGGTACAGCAGGAAGCAGAGATCTGTGGCACTCAGCTCAGCAGAAGCAGAATATATGGCTGCAAGTCAAGCAGCATGTGAGGCTATCTGGATGAGAAAGATTCTTGTTGGTTTATTTGGTCAATTGATGGATCCTACGGTGATTCACTGTGACAATCAGAGTTGTATCAAACTATCTGAGAATCCAGTTTTTCATGATCGTTCCAAGCATATTGATATCTGGTATCACCACCTTCGAGATTGTGTGCAGAGGCAGATTATATTGCTACAGTACATCCCGACAGAGGAACAAGATGCAGATATTTTGACGAAGGCCTTGTCAAAAGGCAAATTTGAATTCCACAGGGACAGGATTGGGGTCCATGATAATCCCTTTCTTGCTGAGAGGGAGTGTTGAAAATAGCAGCAAGAAACTCAATTTAATTCTCTGTCTAAATTTAATTGAGGAGGAAACTTTCCCAGGCAGAGGACGGCAGAGGACGGCAGCTGTAAACTAGCAGAAAGAAACTCAATTTAATTTTATGTCTAAATTAAATTGAAGAGGAAACTTTCCCAGGCAGAGAACGGCAGCTGTAAACTATTTAAGTGTACAGAGGAAGCAATTGTAAATCAATCTCTTCCATTTTTTATTAATGAAAAAAAACAGAGCAGATGGGGTTTTGGGCAGTAAGCTTTCCCCGTTTTTGATATATCTTGTCTCTGTATGAAAAGTTGTTTCTGTGTGTGATGATTTTTCTATTTTATGCAGTAGATTAGATTTGTGTCTCATGATTTAGATAAATTTTATGAGCAGTTGCAGATCTATTGAAATTTCTACAGATTAGGTCATGGCTTGCCCAGCAGTACTTTCTGGTAATTGTTGTTCGTAGATTTGGTGATTCATTCATAGATAGAATGATTTGGTAATTGGTTGTTTTTCATAAAATGTCGTGATTCAAACCTTCCACCACTTTCGACATAAGCTTAGGCTCCATTGTAAAAATAATCATATTATAATATGATTATGATTAATAAATTTAAGATAAAACTATAATTAAAAGTGATTTTTTTTTATATTTCAGTTTTCAAAATATTAAATTTATGACCTTGATATATGCAAATTGGAATCGTTTCACCTAAAATAATAAAAATGAGTTGATGGAAACGTTTGACTTTGCTTCGTATTTATGGGTTTTTGAACACGGTTTAAAAAAACTAACTTTTAATTCATTTAAATTAATAATAAAACAATAAATTTTAAAATATAATAAAAAATTGTTTAAACAAATTTGTTATAGTAAATAATTTTTTTTATTTTAAACATTATATTTTTTTTATCAAATCAAAATTTTGGTATTTACAATTTATTATTATAAGTTTATTAAGGAAGCATTAGAAATCTAAAAGCATTATAATAAGTTTAATTGAAAGAATGGCTACAAGCCACTCATTCTTGAAAATCCTTAATCTATCATCTCAACTACCCCAACTACTAAAATGTTCTTTAACCCTATTGTTTTCTCAATTATTTTTTCATAATTATTTTTACCTTTTTTTATCCGTTTGTGTTAAAAGCTCTCTAAGTTGATACTATCTTTTTTTTATCTCATTGTAAAAAAATTCTCCCACTTTAATTCCATATCAAATCCTTGTTCCTATTCTTCCTCTACCTCATTTTACTAACAATCTTTTTTTTTTATCTAATTACTCCCATTCATTTTTATATCCAATTTCCTTTTATCCTTAGTTTTCATTACCTTTCACTTTTACTGTTTTATTAAATTTAATTAATTTTTTTCCACATTTCTAAGATATATAATTTTTAAAACCTTATTAATATCATTACCTTATGTTCTTCCTCTACCTCATTTTACTTACAGTCTTCCATTTTTTATCTAATTACTCCCATTCATTTTTATATCCAATTTTCTTTTATCTATACTTTTCATTACCTTTCACTTTTACTATTTTATTAAATTCAATTAATTTTTTTCCACATTTCTACTATATATATAA
The DNA here is from genome assembly GCA_001517045.1 of Pseudotsuga menziesii. Taxonomy (NCBI): domain Eukaryota; kingdom Viridiplantae; phylum Streptophyta; class Pinopsida; order Pinales; family Pinaceae; genus Pseudotsuga; species Pseudotsuga menziesii. The sequence goes on from LPNX010041440.1 coordinate 168,078, forward strand.
TTTTTAAAACCTTATTAATATCATTATTTTATTAATTCCTTCTCCCTTTAATTTCCATTTTCAAGTCTAACTTAATATTTGAATAAAAATCTCAAAATATTTTAATTACAATTTGATATTCTTTGTAATCTTATATCTTTCAATTTAATTTAGGTACTTCCCTTTTATTTCCATATTTATAGGGTTTATATATATATAAGAAAGACCTTATCCCCACATGTTATGCTTTATAAGAAAGATCCGCGTAACCCATTTATTTGGATAGATATCACAAACATTAATGATGAAAAACGTGCATAGCCATCTTCTGTCATTTTGCTTCTACTAATTCCAACTTCTATTAAAAATCAATTTAGATAAAAAATTGTCCTTATAATAGTTTAGAACATGATATTTTTAGTTTAAGGAATGAAGGAAATATCCTTTTGATGGGTGACTTCAATGCTCGAACTTCCAGTAACTAAGCTATTCTTTTAATCAACTATTCCAACCCTAATCCTATTTGGTTAGGTGAAGACCTTGAGCTAGCTAACATGTACAAAAGAATTTCTAAAGATTTAGGTGAAAAAATATATTTGGGTCTGAGCTGGTCAAATTTTGTAGTGCTCAAGATCTTATCATTTGCAATAGTCTCATAAAATGGCCAAACTCTAGCCACATGACTTGTATCCCTGGGATTTGGAAGTAGTGTGGTAGATTATGTTATATCTGATATCCCTATATACAACAAATTAATAGATTTCCACATCTTCAACAACTATGAGCCCGACTCTCATCATAGACCTTTAATTATAACTCTCAATATTTCCATGCATAGCGATCCCAAGGAGGACACCTATCATTGCCAAAAGAACATGATCTTGAACAAAAATAAAGCTGACATATTTCTCCATGATCTTAAAAATGAAGTGGTTCCATTATCTAGCATGGAGAATATAGAAAATCTCTACCATAATTTTGCTACAACCCTCTCATCGTCCATTAACAAGTTCTCTATTGAACCAAAACGAGCAATAGTAAAACCAACCCTTGGTATGATCAAGAGTGTAAAGATGCGAGAAAATAAATTAAGCAAGCTAGTACAGATTCGATAAAATTGGACAAGATAAATCACTACAAAGACTTAATTAATAAAAAAAGGCATTATCTAAGAAAAATGCAGGAAAATCTCCTACACCTATCGAAGGTGGCTCCTAAGAAATTCTCGAGGCAAATTCGAACTCGCAAAACAAAAGAAGACAATAAAATTTCTTTAAAAGATTGGAATCCATATCTTAAAAATATTTATGAATCCCTGGATATCAGAGATAACATTCAAACCCTTCTTACAACGAAAGAGGTGTTATTGTTAGAAGACATAGATTTTGGGGTTAAGCGCTTAGCAAATGGAAAAGCCAAACACATTGAAGGCTACCAAGCGAAAATCTTAAAAATTGAAAGTCCTGTCCTCATCCCGCACATCCACAAACTCATTAATCTAGCGGCCAAGTAAGGGTTTCCTACACCTTGGACTCAAAGCCTCATAATTCCTATTTTCGAAAGTGATGATGAAAATGATGCAAGAAAATAAATTAAGCAAGCTACTACAGATTTGATAAAATTGGACAAGATAAATCACTACAAAGCCTTAATTAATAGAAAAAGGCATTATCTAAAAAAAATGCAAGAAAATATCCTACACCTATCGAAGGTGGCTCCTAAGAAATTCTCGAGGCAAATTCGAACTCGCAAAACAAAAGAAGACAATAAAATTTCTTTAAAAGATTGGAATTCATATCTTAAAAAGATTTATGAATCCCTGGATATCAAAGATAACATTCAAACCCTTCTTACAACAAAAGAGGTGTTATCATTAGAAGACATAGATTTTGGGGTTAAGCGCTTGGCAAATGGAAAAGCCAAACACATTGAAGGCTACCAAGCGAAAATCTTAAAAATTGGAAGTCTTATCCTCATCCTGCACATCCACAAACTCATTAATCTAGCAGTCAAGTAAGGGTTTCCTACACCTTGGACTCAAAGCCTCATAACCTATTTTCAAAAGTGATGATGAAAATGTTGAACCACAGATTTTTCCAGACCTAAGTTGAATTTCTCGTAATGGTACATGTATAATAGTGTAAGTGGGAAAAATTTGTGGTTCAAAATTATTAAGAGGCTAATCTAGTTTGTTGTTAGGATTTGAGATAGGTTGTGCAGGTAGCTGGGTTGGTCATGGAGGGTTTGGCTAGGTGGCAACTGCAACTAAGGTGGAATCGGTGGAAAAAAAGGAGGGGGTGTAAACCCTGGTAATAATTGAGGTGGAATTGGAGGGTATGCATTATAATTTGGACAAACAAGTGTATGAACAGGTTGTGATGGGTTATTTTCATAAGCATGTCCCCTCCAACCTTGCTTCCAAGGTTGGGGTTGGGGTTGGGTGTACCGAGGAGGCCAATCCTATGTAGGCATTTGTGTAGGTATTTGAGGATATTATTGAAATATGTAGGAAAATGTGTAGAAGAGTATGGAAACATACCTTGAGGCCTTTGTGGCCAAGATCTTCTTTGTAGACAACTTGAAGCCCATGAAAGGAAGGACACTTGTCTGTGGGGTGATCATATGTAGATACAACACAAACCTGGATGTTATTCAATGGAAATTCCTTTAGAGGATGCTTCTACCTACACTTGGAGCAAAAACTAGCCAAAGAATTTTCTTCTTCTTGACTCCTTTTAGTCTTAAGTGCCTCTAATTGATTACTGAAGGTGCTTAATATATCTATGGAGGTGGATCATTCACTTCTAGTCTTGCTTTGTAGACAACTTGAAGCCCATGAAAGGAAGGACACTTGTTTGTGGGGTGATCATATGTAGATACAACACAAACCTGGATGTTATTCAATGGAAATTCCTTTAGAGGATGCTTCTACCTACACTTGGAGCAAAAACTAGCCAAAGAATTTTCTTCTTCTTTACTCTTTTTAGTCTTAAGTGCCTCTAATTGATTACTGAAGGTGCTTAATATATCTACTTTCATTAGAGGAAATTTGAGGTCTAAAATGGGCATCCTAAGGAAAATAATACAATAATAATTAAAATAATAAAATAATATTTATTAATTTTGAAGGAAGAAAGACAAAATCTACTTTTTTTTGTTCGTATTTTCAACATATCTCCCTTTGTTTTTACTCAAATTTTGAGCGGGATGGCTCGTTGAATTCAGAATTAAATTTTGCATCCAACAAGACATCATGTTTGAAATTTGTGTGAAAACGTAGGGAGATATGTTGAAAATAAGAACAAAAAAGTAGTTTTTTTAATGACAAATATGTCAATTCAACCATTATGGTTTTCTCATTTTATTGAAATTCTATTAGTTCTTGAATTCCAACTCACAAGAATTTATTGTGGTCTCGTTTTCTTATAAGGCCCATTTTATACCCCAAAATTCCTCTAATGAAAATTCTCTAACAAAATCCCTATTTACCTCCTAGTAACACCTGCATCAGATTTGTTTTCCTTAGCAATTGTATCTCTAATTCTTGTACGTAATTTAGCTCGACTTCGAGAATACATTTTACATAAATAAAAAATGTCTGAGAAGGGTTTTTACAAAATATCGCTAGATCTCGTATGTTAATATACTCTTTGTGGATCCCTTTCAGAAAAATGGTCTTAATAAAATCTATGTTTAAAAAGCCAATTCTAGACCTTTAAAGGTTGTAAGGAAACCTTTCAATATAGTCCTCAAGACTTTCATCCTAAAACTATTGCATTTTAAAAATGTCATTCTTCATATTCTTTGTATTGCAATATTCAAGATATTTCTTTAATTTTTTTTTCATATCTTCCCAATTTAAAATAGAACCGTCTCCTAGCCCCATGAACCATCTGAGAGCATAATCCTTAAGTGTAGCAAGAAATAGTTTTAATTTTTCAGCATTACTAATGTAATTATAGCTCCTACACAAAATATCAAACTCAAACAAAAATGAGTTTGGGTTCTCAGTCACTAACCCATGGAAGTGAGGTAGGATCGAGGGAGAGATATTATTCATGTTGAGATTAGGAGTTAAATATAAAATTGGAAACCCAAATGTGATTTCCATCTCATCATTATTAGCATTGTCACCACCTCAATTCGAAGCTCTCTCTTCGTCTCCCATGTTTCCCAAACGAGATGAATATGGAGACTCTGCTACTGAACTTGTAGTTTGCTCTTTTGTTGTTGTTGGCACAACCTCAGGTTCAAATTGTAATACCCAGCTTCTCTCGTGTCTTCAATAAATTTGAGAATGTCTTCTGGTACCACCAACTAATTATTTGTAGTAGTTCAAATATATGAATGTTCTTTATTCACAGTAAGTTTTAATTGTGATTTTATCAAATTAGAAAGATTAGTTCATTCACTTTGATGGTTCCCTACAAACCCCTACCTTGGTTAGTAATGGGATTTTCGGAACTACTCGAATATTTATCATACAAATTTTTAAGTGGAATCGTAACTTCTAATTTACCCTTAGGTCTACTCAGAAAAAAAATAAAAGGAAAACTGGATTTGGAGAGACTTGCTAAGGCGGATTTGTAGGTTCTTACCTCTCGTCTTACTGCCTCCCCTCCGCCAACCCTGCAAAATACTTAAAGATAACAAAGACTAATCAAAGACTAAACATATTTTTATCTTTTTTTGCAGCTCCCTCGCAACGACGCCAAAATTGTCAGGCCAATTATATGTCTTTTAATACAAATATTTCCTCATCTTTTAAGTGTCAATCCAAGAATGTAAACTTAGAGTTGCAAACACTATTTGTGCAGATAAAATATCTACAGTGCATGAATCTTTTAATTATTCTAAATAATAATTTAATCTATTCAAACCACAAAGTAAACAAGAATTCGAGTAATCAAGTAGATTTAGATTCCAAGGCTATTTGTATCAATTCTAAACTATAGTAAGTTCAAATCTCATAGAAATCGAAAATAGAATTTGGGTGTAATTTTGGATTTTTTGGATCAATGCACAAACAAAAATAAATCAACTCTTTATAAGGATTTAATAGAGTACTACATTATAGTAGAACCATACCCATAGAAACTACTATAACTAAATTAAAACTAATGATTTAAAAGTTGCGGAAACTACACAATGTGACTGGTATTTAAAAATGTAGAAACATGATCAAAAGTTAGAACAATTCTATGAAAGAAGTAACAACTCAAATGGATGAAGGAATGAGCACACCCACACTTGTAATTAGTGGGATTAAAATAAAGTGAAAAAGGAATGAGATGCAGAACCAATTGTTTTTAAAATACCTAAGCCTTATGGAAGTAAGATTTACTGAGTGATGACTAAAGGACTAACTGAAAGGTAAATTTCTCAAATCGGATGCTAAAAGAAATAAAAATGATTGACCTACTTAATCTCTAATAGTGCAGGAACAACCTAGAATTTATGTTGAACTATCCATAAAAGATAGTTGAATCTTTGTTAACTAAATTCTATTGTAAACATGCAACTAGAAATTAAAGCCACTGCCCTAAATAATTAAATGTTGAAATAAACAGAGAGGTTAACTTATAAAATCCTAAGTACCTATATGCATATATTGTAACCTGTAGAGACCAAATGATCTAAAGACAATGACTAATGAACTAAGTTAAATAAAGAGTAGGTTATAATCCTAACTCACCAAGACCAGATATATTCTATCTATGCAATTCTGCAGAACCAAAATAAAATCTAATCAAGGGATGAAGACATGAAATGCGCACATCAGGGAATGAAAATCTAGAAGTAAATGGACTTAGCATTGAAATACTTTGTATAACAGGTTCTTTAAACTCTTGAAGAAACTGAAATAAAACTATGCATAAGTTTTAACCGGGATAAAACAAAAATAAAACAAAGTAAAACCCTAATGATTGATTTACAATCCAAACCATTAAATGAAGGAGTTGAAACAAAGTGTCATCTATTCTCATGAACCATGATTTTTTAAGATGTGAACTCGCTTTCTATTCTTACACGATTACAGACACACAGTTGATTGCTTGCTAGCTTAAAGAAAAAGGGATTCATATGCTTCTAACCAAAGCTAAATATTTCAATGCATTTTTTGTACAACTTGAAAGAGGCAGAGACTGATATTGATAGTATGGTTTATATCACAATGAAAGTTAGATCTGTAAGCAAAGATAACAAATGGGAGATATAAAATGGATGAAAAGGAATTTATGATAGAGTCTTTACACAAAAGAAACCAAATCTAAACATAAAGAACTGATATCAACACAGATCTGCGATCACACATTCAAATCACATATAACTATTAAGGGTTGTGTTGAGGCCTGGAAAATCCCAGGTAACAATAGTTAGGGATTCTCCCTAGTAAACGTTCCCAACTAGCCCATTACTGTTTGGTATGGGGAATCTATCCGGTTTACGGTCCGGCTATCGTAGGCCAAGTAACAAAATACAAGGTTTTACCGATTACGGCCCAGTCCACCGTGTATATTTTTAGTTTTTCAATTTAAGTATGATATGCAAGTGCCTATCTAAAAAAGCAGATTGATAGAGAATACGAGGAGCAGTCACAATGTGATGCACAGGTTCTTACCTCTCATCTTAGCTCTCTCGCATCTAAATCACACATAGCAAGAAACTAAAACTAACTATCTAAACTATCCCTAGGGAGCAAGATTATCATTTATCAATGAGTAATGTATTTCTGCGCATGCATTAAGAAAAATCATAGATAGCTGTTACTTATTTCAAAACACATGAATATTAATAGATATATGAACAACAAGATAGCTCATTGTTTGTGAAAATCCTTCATTACTCACAGTGGAAATTTCATAGAATAAACTAGAGTGCATTCATAACAAGAACATAGGTTCAAAGAGTTAGAATGATCTCACAGTTAATGGATGCAAGATGAAAATGAAATAGTTCACATTCAACAAATCCATAGCACAACGTTTGAAATATTCCACCAAGCTTTCTCCAACAGGAAACTTGTAATTCTTTATTGCAAAAGGAAATAGTTCTTCTTACAACATACTCTCACAAATTTATCTGGGAAAAATTCCTTTATTACATCTAACTCTCCTATATTTATACAAAACAACAAAACCTTTGGGCTTCCCTTTATGACCTTTGGGCTCCCCCTGTGACCTTTGGGCTCCCCCCCAACCGTTTAATCTCACAAATTTGTCTTTTAGTGAGTGTTGTACAATACGTTATATTAAATTAAAATTTAATAGCACTTTTATAAAGGGAGACCAGCTTGGTTGCTGATGAACTTTTCCCAAGCCTGGGCCTCTACTGCTATCGATCTGTTGACATCTCAGACCCTTACTTTCTTCTTCTCTTTCTTCATCTTTGCTTCTTCATTTTCTTTCTCTTTATTCCTTGCTGCCTCCTTTCTTCTGCTTTGTCTTCTAGACATATCTTCTCTATAGCAGCAATCACCCTTTCATGAATAACCAAAAAGACTATATCAGTCCATTTACCTTCTCCGTATGCATTCTGTAAAATAAACTATATACAGTGTTAATGCATAAAAAAATGACAAAACAAAGAAATCTTGTGATTTTGTGTCTTAAAATCCGCTAAATCCATTGTCCAAACTAAAATCATAAGCTCGATAAAAAGACTCTTTACCTCAATCCAGGCCACATCTGGACTAACTCAAAATTAGGAAAGCATGAATCATAATGATGTAACCGCCAAATCTGAACCCTAACTTGTGCTCTTCATCTCAGAGAAAATTAGAATCGACCAAAACCCACGGAAAAACCTCACCAACATCAGATAGAGTAAAAGCACACAAAAAGGTGGGAAAAACCTTCTCGGCGATCAGAACTACTAAGCATCGGGCGAAAACAAAACTCTCATTGGCGGGCAGAAGCATTATAGCATCGGATGATCAGTTCACTCAGCAGCTGCAACAATGGAAGTCATATATACTAAGGGTTCTACAGCAATAAAAAAAATCGGCGATCAAAGGGTCAAAGGTGCCACCGTGTTGGCAACACAAGGACTGGTCCTCTGATCAATCATTAACACCATTCCAATGGCGAAAACAAATCATCGAAAAACAAAAACCATGGAATCGACGAGGAAAAAGACTAACTGTCAAAAAATTCTCTGTTTTCCTTCTGAAATGACAGCAATGCAAAAGACTAATGCTCCGACCGTGAAAAAACAGAAAACGCCGAAAGTAAAAAAGTAAAAGTTTTTTTTTTTTTGAAAAATAACACAAAGGGGATATAAGCCCATCGACAAAAACATGTCTGTCCATTGGGACGTTCATTGTTTACCTTCTGAAACGGTGGCTGCATAGAGAACTACTGCCCTGATTCACTTGTTCAAATGACTTCCGATAGTGATCATTGAAAAACCCAAAAAACATTAAGTACTCAAAAGACTTTCGGCTGGGCAGCGATAAAACCAAACCATCGAAAATTCAAAGAAAAGTTAAGTGTTTGAGAGACTTTAAAGTTGTGCAAAGGTAAAATTAGTTCGTTTCATCTCCAAAACAGCGGCAACATAGATAACTAGTGCCCCGACTCAAACATAAATAAACTCCTGACAACAAAAAACAAAATCATCGACATAGCAAAATAAACAAACTCCATAATCAAAAGCTTTGGCTAGACAAAGACATATTTAGATCATCCAACCTCCTAAACGAAGGAAACAATTTACCTCAACTCAAGAAAATCCAAATTCATAGCAGAGGGAAAAAGCAGAGTTCAGGAAACCAAATAAATCCAAGCAAGATAAAATCAAAAGGAGGGTCCAAAATTTTTCAAAAATTTGGGAAAAAAGTTGCAGCTGCAACAATTGGCGACTACCTGGTGAACCCAGATCTCTGGACAATTTCTTCCTTAAATAACAGATTGTTTTACAATAAAAACAACATGTTGAATTCTTCTAGATGTCTAGATTTCTCAAATGGCAAATGCATGTACTTTTAATCATTGATGATAGTCCAATTTAGGAAAATGGAAACCAAGATTTCAAAGTCAAGATAACTCTTTTGAGGCTAGGAATATGAGTTTCATTTTTTACCTCTGTCTTCGGGTAGCTCCCAGCTTGGACACCACAGGATTGTAACATATGGTAAACATAAATATTCATTTGTTCCTCATTCCCATGCCGTTTTGCACTTTTACACTTTTGGACTTTTGTCCTTTTTGAGTCCTCCTGCATGCCTTTCTTTCTGAATTTTTTATTCAGGATCCTCTATCCATGGTGTCCTTTTCTGTGAGAGATGTATTTAATTTTCATCTCACGAGCGGAGAACAACTTTGGCAATTTTGTACTCATATGGTTCAGTACTTCGTTTTGATACATATTGCTTTCCTAGGATATTTTTGACTCTTATTTGCCTTTTGGCTTTCAATTCTTGGCATGGGATCATTTATATATAATATACTGTTTACCCTGCTTCCTTTCCATGGGTCTTTTGCTGTCACCCCCTAAGACATTATTAAATGTGAAATGGATGGAGCCCTGAAATAGTATTCCAGACCTTTCGATCCTGAGTTATTTTACAAGGATTAAGTAGGACTTCAATGTGTTCATAGCCATTTAGGAAAACTGCTAATACTAGAAGAATTTTTTTAGATAAATCAATAATACACAGTCTTATAATCAAGGATTTTGGTTAATCCAGAATTGTGATGCTCTCCATGCAACCAAAAGTTTGCTTCTTTTATTGAAATCAATCGAAATCTAACTAAAAACAAACAGAAATAAATTAATCAAAAACAACCAAAAGAGTTTATTTATGTACAAGATAAAAACAACAATCGGGAAAAATAAGGTTTGAGAACTAAACCATTAACTGGTAAGTTCTCTTCCCACCCCTGTAAATCTTGTAACTTGTAGGTTGAGGGGCCAAGCTTTGTTGCAATCTAAAAAGGGCCTACCCATAACTGTTGAAACTTCATGTGTTTCCCCTTTTCATCATGCGGGTGATCCCACTTAAGAACCAGATCTCCCACTTCAAATTCCTTTCTTCCAACTTTATACTTATCAAACCACCGTTTCACTACTTCCTATTGATGCTTAAAATATTCTTTGGCTTTGGAACTAGACTCTTCCACCTTCAAAAGATTATAGATTCTAATCTGTAGGATTTTGTTATTTGTGCCTCTAGACTCCTGAGCTATTATGGAAGATGGTAGCATAATGTTAGGAGGAAGAATAGCTTCTTTTCCATAAACAAGGGTATACGGTGACACACCTAAGGAATTCTTGGGAGTGACCCTATCAGCCCAAAGAGCATTCGGTAATGCTAAATGTCAACTTCTATAGTTTTCTATCATAGTCCTTTTTAAGATACTAATCAGATTCTTGTTTGTAGATTCTGCCAAACCCTTTCCTTGTGGGTAATAGTTCGCAGAATAATGCAACTTGATTCCTCTTTCATGAGCAAATGTAGTTAATCTAATAGAATAAAAATAATTAGCATTATTAAAAACCAGGGAAATTGGAACCCCAAACCTGGTCATAATATGATCTTGCAAGAAATCCATGACCGCATCTTCATTCACTTTACGTAACGGAATGGCCTCGACCCATCTAGTGAAGTAATCAGTTGTCGTCAAAATGTGTTTGTGTTGCAAGGAAGAATTTGGTTTTATCTCTCCAATGATATCAATCCCCCATTGCTCGAATGGTTCTGTTATCATCACATGCTTCAATGGTCCTACTGCTTTGGCTTGTCTTCCCCCACACCTCTGGCATATATCACACTTTCTCACATGGGCGTGCACGTCCTTGAATAGTGTGGGCCAATAGTATCCGGCTTTGAGAATCTTGTGGGCTGTCATGTCTCTGGAAAAATGACCTCTAGTAGGCCCATCATGTAACTCTGTTATGACCTTCTTTGCATATTCTTTCTCTAAGCATCTGAGAAGGACTCCATCATAATTTTTTCTGAATAATATTCCATCAATGATCTGATATGCAGCTGATTTAAGGCGCAACACTCTTCATTGTTTGGAATTCCAATGTTCTGGCAACAATCCTTCATAAAGGTAATCAACAAGGTCTCGGTAATAGGAATCTGGAGCGGTGAAAAGAGGACACACATCCATCATATGTAACTCAGCTTCATTTTCTCAATTGTTTTCTTCATTGCCTTTACCTTTAGCCATTAGTTTGCACAATCCCTACCCTTTTACTATAAATGCTGGATTGAATTCGAGATCGTATTCTTGTAAAGCTGTTACCCAGTTGCCTCTTCTTTCTCCTAATTCCTTTTGTACAAAAAGAGACCTTACAACTGGGTGTGGAACTATTACCTTAGTCCAGTTCTTAAGTATGTATGGCCTGAATTGTTTTACCGCATTGAAGACTGCATAAGCTTATTTATCCACAGCTGGGTAATTCAATTTGGCTCCCTGCAAACCAGTGCTCATAAATGATATGGGGTACTCATCTCCCCCATCTTCCTTGTTTTTAAGCACAGCTGCCAATGAATCATCAGATGCGAAAGTGTACAAAATAAAATCTTTTTTGAAATTTGGACTTTTAAGAGATGGTGCATGTGCAATAGATGTCTTTATCTTACTGAATGCATTCTTCTCCACATCAGTCCATTTGAATTGTACACTTTGTTTCACCTTTTACTGCAAAGGTTTGACAATCTGGGCAAAATCTGGTACAAATCTTTGCACAAAATTAATTGTCCCCATGAATTATTGCATACCTTTTTTGTTATGGGGTAAAGGGATCTGTTCGATGGATTTAATCCTTTCTGGGTCTATGGAGATCCCTTTTTTAGAAACAACGTGACCCAGTAGCTTTCCTTCTATAACTGCAAACACACATTTCCTCAGATTTAGTGAGATGCCATTTTTTGACAACACTCAAAAATTTGTTTTAGATGGAATGCATGTTATTCTCTCCTCTTTGAAAATATCGTGACATCATCGAGATATACTACAACACTACGGCTAATCAGAACATGGAAAGCTATATCCATGGCCTTCTAGAAAGTATCTCCAGCATTGATGAGTCCAAAGGGAATTCTTCTATAAGCAAAAGTTTCCCACTTTGTTCTGAATGTAGTTTTAAGTCTATCCTCTTCAGCTACTAATACTTGATTATAGCTAGAGAATCCATCTAATAATGAAAATAACTCAGAACCTGAAACCATCTGCAATATTTGTTCCATGGGTGGGACTGGATAGTTATCTTTAGCCGAAGCACGATTTAGGTTTCTGAAATCTACACATAGTTTGATTTCTCTGGATTTCTTCCTCACTGGAACCAAATTCGAAACCCATTATGAGTGTCTGACTTTGAATATAATTTTGGAATCCAATAATTTTTTCACTTCACTCTGAATTAAAGGCTCCAGTTTTGGATCCATTTTTCTCGAAGGTTGTTGATAAGGCTTGAATCTAGATCTAATAGGGATGACATGTTGTATAATATTCGTGGCATATGTCTTAAGCTCTTCATATGTCCAAGAAAACACATCTTTGTACTATTTGAACAAACTAACGAACTTATTTCTTTCATCGGGAGAGCAACACTTTCCCAAATTTACATATTTGGGTTCAACTTCAGTTCCTAAATTTATCAGCTCGAATTGTAAAGATGAGCTATGAGTCTTGACATTTGCTGGTCTTTTTAACTTGTTGTCTAAATCAAACATCCGCTCTAAGGTACTGACCCCTTTAGGAATAAAGTTGTCAAATTTTAACTCATCTTGGTGTTCTTCATCATCGATAATTGCCCCTTTGAAAGTCTCATTATTCGTCAAACATTCTAGGATTTGTTGATCATTATAAAAAACCCGTAAATTGGTGACTATGTCTGGAACCGAAGGCCTGAAAAGTAATTCAATAGAACATCTATTATTAGAAGGTACAAGCCTTGCAGTTGAGGTAGCTAACAAGTCAGCTGCTGCATTCTTTAGTCTAGGGATGGATACAATATTAAATGCATAAATTTTTTTAAGCAAATCCCACACTTCATTTTGATAAGCTTTTAAATGAGGTGAAATGCAATGTATCTGATTTCAAATTTGCTTTACAATTATTTCAGAATCCCCATACACTTTCAGATTTTCTTCTTTTAATTCAATTGCTTTTCTTAGTCCCTGAACTAATGCTTCATATTCGACTGTATTATTGGTACATTCAAACTCTAATCTACATGAAAGAAAATGTTTATTTTTCTTTGGATTAATCAGGACACAACCAGCTCCTGATCCTTCCAATGTTTTAGATCCATAAAAAAAAGTGTCCAAAAACTATCTACTTCTACTGTACTTGAATCAAAAACTACATCTGAAACTAAGTCTACTATTTTAGAATCAATCTCATCAGCCCATGAAAATCGAAGGAGATCAGGCTGGGTGTCTGGTGTACCGCTAGCTTCTTCCACTTGGTAGTTTCCCAGTTGTAGTTCAATGAAGTAGTTTCCCAATACAGAGTTCACTAGTTCATTCTTACCTTCCAACTGAGTAACATTGTGCTTCATGTGGGGCTCTCTTAATACTTTTATTTGATTGGGACTTCCCTTATAAGGAAACCACAAATGTGACCAATTTGATGCAAAATATCCATTTAGCTTTGCTGACCAATCCCGACTCAAAACAAGTCCATAAGCCCCAGGTATGTCTGCCACTACAATATCGATGAACTGACATACCTTTTCATTTGAAGATAATCGAATCAGAACATCCTCCATTTCCCCAATTACCTTCCCAATTGTTCTGTCTAACTGAATAACCTACTAGGTAGATGGTTTAAGTTGTCCATTTATCTTCTTGTAGACTGAAAGTGGCATAACATTGATTGATGCCCCTGAGTCTACTAAAATTTTGTGCACGTTATGGTTGAAAATTTCAAAAGTTAGGAGAAATGGCGGGGTTTTGTATTTAGACTTACCTCCCACACTTGCTTCACCAATTTCTTCTTCTTCATGTTGGTTGTCAGTGGGAAGCTTTTCCTCTGGTACTTCAAGTGCTTTTAACAATTTTTCTTTCTACTGAGGCATATTACACATTTCAAACAGTGAGATATTTGCATTAGCCCTTTTAATGTCTTCCACAATATTATACTCCATCTTATGTTCTTCGAGATTCTTTTATACATTATCAATATTCTCTTCGACAGGCTTAACAGGAATGTTGATTTTCTTTGGATTTTGACTTGTAATGGTGAATTCAGGTATTTTATCAGCTGTGGTGCTCTTCTGAATTTTCTTTACATTCTCTTGAAGTCTCTTAATTTTCGGAAGTATCGAATTGTCTTTATTTAACAAACCTTGACTCCTTGTTGTCACATTTGTTTCTAATGTTTCTTCCTATTTCAGTGACCTTCCTCATCTATATCAAAAAGTGAGACACCGTCCCATAAAACTAAAGCATCCTCTTCTTGTTTTTCTATGGGTTGATTATTTTTTTCTTCCTGCTCATCATCTTCTGTTAGTTTATATTCCAATAGCTGATTCATTACTAATGTCATCGAATTGATCCATTGACGGAATTTTTTTTCAGAATGAGGCTGCTGATGAAAGGTGCAAAAATTATCCATCCCTACCTCAGTTAAATTCATTGATGTAGACTGTGTGGAGGAGGTTTAGATTGATTGTTGTCTTCTCTCCTTTTATAGTAAGGCTTGTATGCTTTATGAGCCTCCTTTTCTTTTTCCAAATCTATCACTTTGTTAGATAGATTTTGCATCATTTTCAACATTCCTTCAAAGTCATGTGATTGCTCATCCTTAGGCTTAGACAGTAATAAATATTTTTTACCAAATTTTTTTTCTACCGACTGCTTAGGATAATCTTCTATGCTCTCTTTTTCAGCCTCTACCCTCTTAGCTTCTTCATAAGTTTCTGACAATGTAGGCTTGACTTACATATTGGCAAACATGGCCAATTTAGGCCCTAGAGCTGAAGTATAGTATTCAATCAGAACTTTATCAGAGGGCTTATCAGCTGCAGAATTTTTTTTAAGATAAGCAACAAATCTTTGAGTGAAATTATACACTTTTTCTTTTCTTTCTTTCTTTAAAGCGCATAACCCTTTCATTAGAGCTGCATGAGTTTTCTGGACAACATATTTACTCCTAAATATTCTTTCAAATGTGTCCCAGTCTGTAATTGAATTTGTAGGCAGAGAAAAATACCATGAGGCTGCTGCTCCTTTCAGGGTATGTGGAAACAATCTACATACTACATCTTCATGTTCTCCAGCCAATAGTCCTTCCATAGCCAAGTAAAAGCTTTACAAATGATCATCTACTAAAATATTTTCACTTGGGTCAAACTTAGGCAACATTTTCTCAAAAGCTTGAGGCAAATCATGCAAAGCAGGTGTTAGGTTTAATGATGGTCTAGCCCTCCAAGCAGGTGGTGGATTTGGTAGGTTGGGTCGCTGATTTGTGTTTACATTTGCCATGATTTTAAGTGGAGAGTGAGGTGGTGAATGAAAAGGGGTATGAACAGGTGGACAGTAAGGTGTATCTAGATCCAACTGATTCAGAGGTTGAACAACTTCCTGTAAGGCTGTTTCTACCAGTTCTTCAAAATATTCAACCAACACTGTGTCTTCCAATATAGGGTAGTCTTTCTTCTGATATTCTCTTCTCGGTAATGCAGGGATAATCAGTAATCCTCCAATATTCTTTGCATAAGCCCTAGTAATTCTTCTCAAATCGTCAACTACTTCGTTATCGATAGGATACAAAAACTCTTTACCCTTCTATTTAGGAATTGGATTGGGAAATAAACTGCTTTCAAAACTGTCACCGGTGTAATAATTTCGAGGAAATGGGTTTCCTCAGCCAGCCATGCACTGGCTGCCCTCCTTTTAGCGCCAAAAACTATTGAGGCCTGGAAAATCGCAGGTAACAATAGTTAGGGATTCTCCCCCAAACTAGCCCATTACTATTTGGTATGGGGAATCCATCCGGTTTATGGTCCGGCTACCGTAGTTCAAGTAACAAAATACAAGGTTTTACCGGTTACGGCTCGGTCCACCGTGTATATTTTTAGTTTTTGAATTTAAGTATGATATGTAAGTGCCTATCTAAAAATGCAGATTGATAGAGAATACGAGAAGTGGTCACAATGTGATGCACATGTTCTTACCTCTCGTCTTAACTCTTTCGCATCAAAATCACACACAGCAAGAAACTAAAACTAACTATATAAACTATCCCTAGGGAGCAATATTATCATTTATCAATGAGTAATGTATTTCTGCACATGCATTAAGAAAAATCATAGATAGTTGTTACTTATTTCAAAACACATGATCATTCATAAATATATGAACAACAAGATAGCTCATTGTTTGTGAAAAGCCTTCACTACTCACAGTGGAAATTTCATAGAATAAACTAGAGTGCATTCATAACAAGAACATAGGTTCAAAGAGTTAGAATGATCTCACAGTTAATGGATGCAAGTTGAAAACGAAATAGTTCACATTCAACAAATCCATAGCACTGCATTTGAAATCTTCCACCAAGCTTTCTCCAATAGGAAACTTGTAATTCTGTATTGCAAAAGGAAATAGTTCTTCTTACAACATACTCTCACAAATCTATCTGGGAATAAGTCCTTTATTACATCTAACTCTCCTATATTTATACAAAATAGCAAAACCTTTGGGCTGCCCCTTGTGACCTTTGGGCTCCCCCCCAACCGTTTAATCTCA
This sequence comes from Pseudotsuga menziesii, assembly GCA_001517045.1. Classification (NCBI taxonomy): domain Eukaryota; kingdom Viridiplantae; phylum Streptophyta; class Pinopsida; order Pinales; family Pinaceae; genus Pseudotsuga; species Pseudotsuga menziesii. The sequence continues at coordinate 184,765 of LPNX010041440.1, forward strand.
CAAATTTTTCTTTTAGTGAGTGTTGTACAATACGTTATATTAAATTAAAATTTAATAGCACTTTTATAAAGAGAGACCAGCTTGGTTGCTGATGAACTTTTCCTAAGCCTAGGCCTCTACTGCTATCGATCTGTTGAGATCTCCGACCCTTAATTTCTTCTTCTCTTTCTTCATCTTTGCTTCTTCATTTTCTTTCTCTTTATTCCTTGCTACCTCCTTTCTTCTGCTTTGTCTTCTAGACATATCTTCTCTACAACAGCAATCACCCTGTCATGAATAATAATAAAAACTATATCAATCCATTTACCTTCTCCGTATGCATTCTGTAAAATAAACTATATAGAGTGTTAATGCATAAAAAAAATGACAAAACAAAGAAATCCTGTGATTTTGTGTCTTGAAATCCGCTAAATCCATTGTCCAAACTAAAATCACAAGCTCAATAAAAAGACTCTTTACATCAATCCAGGCCACATCTGGACTAACTCGAAATTAGGAAAGCATGAATCATAACAATGCAACCTCCAAATCTAAACCCTAACTTGTGCTCCTCATCTCATAGAAACTTAGACTCGACCAAAACCCACGGAAAAACTGCACCAACATCAAATAGAGTAAAAGCACACAAAAAGGAGGGAAAAACCTTCTCGGTGAGCAGAACTACTAAGCATCGGGAAAAAAAAAACTATCATCGGTGAGCGGAAGCATTATAGCATCGGATGATCAGTTCGCTCAACAGCCGCAATGACGGAAGTAATATATACTAAAGGTTCTGTAGCAATAAAAAAAATCAGCGATCGGAGGCTCAAAGGTGCTGCCGTGTCGGCAACACAAGGACTGGTCCTCCGATCAATCGTGAACATCGTTCCGATGGTGAAAACAAATCATCGGAAAACAAAAACCAAGGAATCGGCGAGGAAAAAGACTATTCATCAAAAAATTCTCTGTTTTCCTTCTGAAACGGTGGCAACGCAAAAGACTAATGCTCTGACCATGAAAAAACAAAAAATGCCAAAAGTCAAAAAGTAATTTTTTTTTTTTTTGAAAAATAACACAAAGGAGATACAAGCCCATCAGTGAAAACATGACTGTCCATCAAGACATTCATTCTTTACCTTCCGCAATGGAGGCTACATAGAGAACTACTTCCCTGATTCACTTCTTCAAATGACTTCTGACAACGATCATCGAAAAACCTAGAAAACGTTAAGTACAGAAAAGACTTTCGGCTGGGCAGCAAAAAAACCAAACCGTTGAAAATTCAAAGAAAATTTAAGTGTTCGAGAGACTTTAAAGTTGTGCAGTGGTAAAATTAGTTTGTTTCATCTCCGAAACAGCGACAACATAGATAACTAGTGTCGCGACTCAAACATAAATAAACTCCCGATAGCGAAAAACAAAATCATCGACAGAGAAAAATACACAAACTCCATAATCAAAATCTTTGGCTAGACAAAGGCATATTTAGATCATCCAACCTCCTAAACGAAGGAAACAATTTACCTCAACTCAAGAAAATCAAAATTCATAGCAGAGGGAAAAAGCAAAGTTCAGGAAACCAAATAAATCCAGGCAAGATAAAATCAAAAGGAGGGTCCAAAAATTTTCAAAAATTTGGGAAAAAAGTTGCAGCTGCAACAGGTTGATAACATGTACAGAGTTGAAAGAAAGATATGCACAACAATATATTAATATACAACAAATAAACAAAGGCTTCACGATCTGAATTGGTGGTCCCTACCAACTTAGAAATGGGCATGAAACTACTACATAATATGAACTGAAACTTACATAAACGTCGACCTATCAAGTTACCACGATTTCAAAAGACATCTTCACAGCAATATATTAAATAAAGAGTCATAACATAGTTTTAAACAAAATAGTTTTAGCAAGATAAACATAATTCCCCCCTTTCCTTCTGGCACCTTCTAATATTTATACAAGTCTTGAATAGAGTCATAGATGCTTAACTTTAAAACATATTTCCCTACAGAATAGGCAATATTTTGATCCTCCATCTCAAAATAGAAAGTGGCTATAACAGAATAACATTGTGCATGAGTGATGAGCCTAGCGCTATTTCTCATTCTGCAATAAAGGCTAAGCGCCATGGATGGATCCTTGTCATACTGTAATCTTTAATCTTCAACGAAACCCCTTGATGACTTGTGTTCTGGCCGTAGCTGCTAAATGAAAAATTATTAGTATAGGAATGCGTTGCAAGGGTTTATCATTGCAAACCATTTAAAATTCCTTTTCAACAAATTAAAAACACAAAATAGAGTTTAATTCATCCAATTACCTCTTGATGCCTTTAGTCTCCAAAATGAACAAAAGGGTAGGTTATATAGTGTAAAAGGAAAGTTGGTATATAGTAAGGAGGGTAAAATAATGTAGAAAAGAGTAGCAAAAAGAGGTAATTATGGGCACCAACACTTAGGACTAGGTTTGGAAAGCTCAATATTGCTTGGGATCATTTCTCTTTTATAGAGATTGAATCATTTTCTTGAATCTACCATTGCATCTAAAAGGTCCCTAAACTTTGTGCACTCACCGGTATTTTTATGAAGATATTTTTACATCAATCTTCTATTGATACATAACATTTTGATCAAATATTTTCTTTTAAAAAGCTAAATAAAATAGATTGATCATTTCTATGTCAATAAATCTTGTTCCAATTATAACATTGCATTTTGCTATACATTACATGAAAATATGTCCCATGGGCACTTCTCACTATCTATAAACAATGTCAATTAGTTTGGATTTATGTTCACAATGTCATTGTTACGTTCTCATTAATTATTTCAACTTTTATTCATATATATAAATTATTTTTTTGGGTTTGAAGAGAAACAATTTATTTGTATAATGGTTTAGAGATGTTTATGGTATATATAATTATGAGTTAATTATGTTTTTTGTAAAAGTAAATATTGTTAATAACATAATATTGGTCAATTTTATAAATATATTATAAAATAGAAAATAATCAATATATATATGGGAACAGTTTTAGGATCCCAAACCTGGACAATACCTGAGGTTCAAATTGACCTATATATATTGGGTATTGTCTAGGGAGAGCCTATATATATTGATTATTTTCTATTTTATAATATATTTATAAAATTGATCAATATTATGTTATTAGCAATATTTACTTTTACAAAAAAATATAATTAACTCATAATTATATATATCATAAACATCTCTAAACCATTATACAAATAAATTATTTCCCTTCAAACCCAAAAAAATAATTTATCCTATGGGTTTTTGAAAATGACAATCACTCCTAAAGCTTTAACATATTTTTAGTATTAAAAATATTCATAATTAAAAAAAAAAACACTAATTATTCATAAAATATTATAGAGAAATAGAACCCATTAAAGATTATTAAATACTATCTATGAACATAGAGTAAACACAAAGGGCTAAACTCAAACAAACAAAAAATGATGATAAAAAAAAAATATTTGTTACACAAAAAGTAGGTATCCACTACTTCAAAATTTCATTTAAAGATTATTACATAACACTTGTGAATAATTCCAAAAAACAATAAAAAGAACAAATCAATAATATTATAATTCCAAAAATTATGAAGAGACAATCAAGAGAGAAATTAGAAGTAGTGAGGGTGTTACTTTTCAAATGTGTACACCTCCATTTATATTCTATAAATTAAGATATAAGACTTTGCACATATATAGATGTGTATGCAGATAAATATAGATGTGTATGCACAGAAGTGGAATATAGATAATCGTTTTTTAGAACCTTGAACATTCTATTTAGGTGTTACATTGTCCACAAAACAATGGAAAATGTATAAAAGATTCAATGACTATTGATCAAATATAATACATAAACTTAATAACAAAGTTAATGACGAGTAGAAGTTAGATATATGCTTTCGCATCCAGTGGTTTCGATCTGATGAGAATATTTGGACACACATACCCCTAAGTGTGTGCTTCTTATTGACTATAACACAAGTTAAAAGATAGTTTTCCAATAGCACTGGATTGTAGTTACTTTCCAAAACTTGAATATCGTGAAACAAATGTCTTGTGTAGGAAGATCATTTATACATTATGCCTATCCCTAGGGCAGTACTCCACATGTCTACTTTGCTCTTTTTGCTCTCTGCAACACTAATTTTTATACCGTTGAAGACCAAGTAGGAGCAAAGTGCTGATATCAACAATAGGCTCTCCCTGGACGATACCCAAATGCAGACCATGCTCCTTCTTTTGGATTTTCCACTTTTCCACATCTTTGTCATAGTTCATTACTAAGATTTTTTATCTACTAACATGAACATAAGGAAAGTTGCACAACATACATTGCAACAACGAGAAATAGAAGCAATTCTCAATTTTTCCACGTGAAGAACAAGTATTTGTAATCCAAAGAGTTTTAGAAGGTGTTAAATTATTCCACATATTTCAGTGTTTCTCTTTTCTATGTTATATAAAATAGTTAAATGTGAGTTAAAAGAACCCCTATGGTACATGTACATGGTTGTCACTTTAAAAAAATGATATTGTCCATTTGTATAATAACTATCATCAAGTTTTCATTTAAAAACATGTCGAATTCGAATCCTAGGTCCCACAATTCTCTATGCCCTTCTTCATATGAGTATCCATATTTCTAACTCAGAGAGATTTACTCTACCCTCATCATACTCCAAATGACTTTTAGATAATGTAGGAAAACCAAAAATATAAATTGAATATCAAACATGGAGAGCTTAAAAAACTATTTTGCTCATCAAATTTCCACATTTCTGCACTACAAATGGAAGACATAAAATGGTATGGAGCACAACTCTTATGAACCCAAAATCTATTCGAGTTTAATACATTATCAAGACGCTCCTGCGATTTCTATAAGCATGGGTGTCTCTAGCATTTATATCTTCCTCGATCAATCCATGGATGTGTATTTAAAAAAACATAGCTCTTTGGAAGCAAGATGGACATCAAAGACTTTCTTCGAGAAAATGGCAAAGACTCGGTGAAACATGATGAGGGGAATTTCTTCGAGAAAATGGCGAAGACTCAACGAAAGATGATGAGGGAGGTTAAAACATATAACTATGAATGTAGTGACTTCTACATATTTAGTTGTAGTAGTACTTACACTCGGCAATTAAATGTGTTTTCCTTATTATCTGGTGTAATATTTCACTTATGGACAAAACTACATTTGAATCTTCGACTTTGTATTAAAATGACAATGAAAACTTGGATTTCACATCGAAGCATTCCCACCATATCTGGGAGAGGGTGAGGTTGTTCTTTAGAAAATTGATCTACACCCTCCTCTGCTGGCAACATGATTTAGCTCAAGAAGTAGCAGATAGGTGTAGAAATAATTTTTCATAAAATAAAATCTAAGCTAGCATATTCAAATTTAAATTTGCCGCTTATTATGAAATTCAATCTAAACAATTCTCACTATACGAAGGAGGGGGCGATGACATACATACTGCCCGTATACTTAGCCATGATAGGGTGAGCAATTCAAATCTAAACATGGATTTCTATAAGGAGGGGGAAAAGGCATACATACGGTCCATATGGTTGGCCATCATAGAGTGAGTAGTGATTAAATTTGAAGGGATACTCTTTGTTGCAAATATTAATTAATCGCAGATCCATATCATATCTCAGCTGACTCTGTCATAGTCTGTATCAGTTCAGTTTCTGTCAGACAATATGACAAGATGAAGAGTTTAGGCCTCTCATATATAAACCAATCGAATTAAATTTATGAAGCTAAGTTTTTATTAGAGTCTTTAATTATTAAGTCAATAGGTTCACGGAGAAACAATTTTAGTTTGACTATATATATAAGAAGAAGATTGTAAATCAATAGCAAAGAGTGAAGAGACAATTCTGAGAGAATTTTGAGGGAATTTTGAGATAATTGAATTGAAGCTCTGTAATATCCCTGTTCTGATTACAGATCAGAATATTAATCAATTCTGCAAATTTTATGTTAAAATTTCTGAATTACAAAATCTACCATTCGGTGCGCTGGCAGAGTAGGGAAATCAAGGTTTCAGGTAGGGAAATTTTGCAGAGGCAGAGTGGGCAGAGGATATCAATCAAGAGTGAGTGAATATTTTGAAATCCATTTCCCTAACACATTTATATATGGGACCATTGATTTTTCAGAGTCCGCACCGCGGAAACTTACTTTCATGCTGCTGGGTCACCAAACCGTGAAACTAGGGAATATCAATCCATTTTCTGACCAGTGGCTTAGTAAAGTTGAAGAGATGGTATTCAGTAATAAAATAAGGTTCTGAACTGTTATAACAGCTCGTAATAGTTTGGGACTAATTTGAGAAAAATAGGCAGTTTTGGGCTAGAGAGACCCTGCGTAGTGGAAGGTTCCAAAAGGTAGTACAGTCATAATTAAAATGGTTTCTGGAGTTATGTATGGGAATTTGGGCCTTTCAGTGACCCACTGAAACTTACATATCGAATTTTTGGTTTACATAACTATGTTTATGCAAGAAATGGAAAAACTAGTTATTTAAAACTAGCTTTCTAGCAAGGGTATGAATTTAAGCACACAAATTATTGCAGATTGCTTTCTGTACTGATATTAAATATGAAATAGATAAATAAAACTCCATTGAACATGTATAAACCACTCAATCACTCCCACAACTTAATATAATCTTGATTTCACTGAAATTAATCAAAATCCCCCATATGTTGGCAAAACAAGCTTTTAATGTGCAATAAGGAAGGTAATATTTAATGACTGATATATTTTGACTTGAGGAAATTAAATAATGGATTTATAAGCTGTTCATATATCAGAATTCATATGACAACTGACCAATACAAAGGTGACTCCAAAATGATGGGCAGGAGGCCCGAATCCTCACTAGAAGAGGGCTATGAGCATAGGTGAAGCATGGGATTCACTGGAGCTCGAACTACAGGTGATTGAGGCTGAAAATTACTTCTGGAATAATGTTCAATGGCTGGCCTTAGTGCTCCATATACCTGCAATAGATAGAAAGGGAAATGGAAGAGAAGGGAGGAGGGGTTTGGGGATCATCACCCAATGGTCTGAGGCACAATGCTCAGAGAGTATGCTCACATAACATAACAACAATATCAAAACATCCAAACTGACTCAATGGGATCGAATTATTCTTTAATAGAGTGCTAAGTGACCTTCTTAGTAAGTGGCAGCAAGTGGGGATCCAAGGTGACCTATGAGAGCAAGTCAACCCTCAATAAACCCTAACCCTAGCCACATAGGTGCCTCCCTTGGGTAATTTGGAAAGTAGGACCATGTATAAAATTTTCCAAGTCCAACTCATCTCCTAAATTAGCAAATGTGCCCTCCTTAGACAAAATGTTGTTGCTTTGTTTATGACAGCTTTTTGCTTTTCCAACTGAGTCTCCAAAAGGAAACTTTGCTTTCCCTTTCCTAGACTTTTTTTTTTCCCTTACAAATTTTATGAGTTCTCTAAGAGGCAAATACGCCCTCCTTTTCAAAACTTTCCTACTTTTATCTCTGACTGCTTTTCTGCTGCTTTTAGGTACTTCCCCCTTTTTTTTCCTATGACAGCTTTTGTCATAGTGTTTCCTCTTTCCTTCCTTAGTAAGTAGAATTTCCCAATCCAACCCACTTAATTAATTATTACTAAATTTCCCTAGGAAGAATAATTAATGTCAAATTGAGCCCCCCTAGGAGTCCAGCATGGTCAATACTTTAATGGCCACTTTTAGGGGACATGACAAGCTCAAGCTTTTGTGTGTTTGAATGTGTCGAGAGCCAAAGCTCTGTAAAACGTGAAAAATCCTTGTAAATTTCTAAGTTTGTATTTACATAAAATAGTTCTTTGTTATGTCCCGACAAGTTTTATAAATGCATGTTTTATTTAGCTGCACATTCTCTCCAAAATTACTTCAGTAAATGTTGTTTGCATTTACATGTTAAGTTAAAGACACAAAGAATCCATAAGTAATTCACCGTGTAAAAGTTTGAGATTTTATCTGCAAAGTGGTCGACACAAGTCTTACTTAATATTTGGTTATATGTTATTGTGATTTTATTGCAATATAGTCATGTCGAGTTTTAATCCATGTTACTGGTTGGTGAAAAATATCTTTTCATTTCTTAAGTATTTGGATTAAGAAATATCCTTTGTAAAAGTTCGACTAAAGTGAACGATCGAAGTCAGTCAGTCGAAGTGAAACTCGTTGAGGTAAGTCATTCGAAGTAAAACCTGTCGAGTAAGTCAGTCGAAGTAAAACCCGTTGAGTAAGTCGGTCGAAGTAAACCTAACAACGTCAAGTAAGTCAGTCGAGGTAAAATCAACTAGTAAGAAATTTTCAAGGTAAAAGGATTTGGGTCGATAAGTCCAACCAAATTTAGTCTTTTGAAAAACTTGTTGAAATATTTTGGTCAAGTTTAAATTTTGACTTTGTCTAGTCAAAGTTAGACAAGTCTTACTCAACAAGTAAAATAGGTCGAAGTCTCAATGTGAAGTTTTTAATGACTGGGAGGTAAATCAAGTTTATCCATCTCAATCTTAGTCTCCCCCAAGAAGGTTTAGGAAATAAATCTTGTCTTAAATAGAGAAAAATTAATTTTCTAAGGAAAATTAAATATTAAAATGGCTTCCACTTCTAGTTCAAACATGTCCTATTTGCAAACTACAATTTTTACAAGAAATAATTATGAATACTGGTCTTTAACAATGGAGGCTTTGTTCAAAGGTCAAGATGTTTGTGAAATTATTCAGTATGGTTATGAAGAACCAATAGATCAGGCTTCCTTGAATATCCCGCATGTTTTTGTGGTTCCTTCCCCTTCATCAACCATGTCTCTCGACTCTGGACATAACATCGAAGTTTAGTAATTTGGAAACCGATATCTTCTTCCCACCATTGGGAATATTTGGGGGCATGTCTCCAGTCTCTGTACATCATACTGGAGTTAAACCACTAGCTTCCTATGTAATGGGTGTAAATTTTCCTTTAATATTCAACTAGGACTAAATAGTGCATGCAAAATATCAACCGATAACCACACATGAATATCTTTTACAGTATGCAGTGAAATATAAAACTGAGAAATAAATCACGATATCGACACTATTATTTTGGGTGTGGAAAACCCAGGAAAAACCCAAGATGGGAAAACCGATGCAGCAATCAGATATAGATTTTATTATGAGAAAATATGGAACTTTTACAATCACTGCAAATTCACCCAAACCTAGTGAATGTAGTACCTGACAGAATCACTGGGAAAATCCCAGCTAAACCTCAACACCCTCATGTGTGAGTGTACAGACCAACTGTACGAAGCTCGATGATACTGCTGCTCGCTCCTCCATCTTCTCAGCTAAATCCTCTGTTTGACTTTCTCTCCCTGTCTATATCCTGTCTCTGTTGGAATGCAAGTGTGTGTGTTCTCTTCACCAATTGATCTCTCCTTTATAACTTTAGGTAAATCGAAAACCTTAATTTCAATTTCACTTTAACTAGTGGTAAAGCAAAAACCCTAATTTCACTTTCACTTTAACTAGTGGTTCACTAAAGTTAATTTAGATCACTTTAATTTATTTCCCAAAGTAAACTTAGGAAAAGTAAATTAAATACAACTGGTTTCCTAATTTAAGTCTTATGCATGCAAGAACACAAGCATGCAGGAAGACCTTCCTTGTTTCTACTAGTTTAACACTCCCTCTCAACGAGGAAGGGATTCGGTAGCAACCCAACTTATACCTGAAATTCACAAAACTTTGTCTGCAAAGTGCCTTGGTGAAAATGTCCACCACCTGCTCCTTTGTCTGTATGTACTCCAACCGAATGGTTCCCCTCTGAACACAATCTCTCAAGAAGTGGTATCTGATGTCTATGTGTTTACTTCGGTCATGGAACACCAGATTCTCAGATAGCTTGATGCCACTATGATTGTCACAATGAACTACTATAGCCTCTATCTCACACTCAAAAAACCCTGCAAGTAACTTCCTCAGCCACATACCCTCACAAGAAGCCATGCTGGCTTCCATGTACTCAACCTCTGTCGAGCTCAATGCAACTAAATTCTACTTCTTGCTAAACCAAGAGACAACCCATGATCCGATGCTAAGACAACAACCTGAATTACTCTTCCAGTCCTCTACAAATCCTTCCTAGTCAGCATCTGTGAAACCTGCTAACTGTACACTCCCATGCACTCATAAACCAATCCATACTCCATTGTACCTCTGATGTAGTGAATTATGTGCTTCGCAGCCGTCCAATGCACTCTCCGAGGGTCCACCATGAACTAACTCAAAGAGTTGACTGCAAATCTGATTTCTAGTCGAGTGTACATAAGCAATTCGATAAGCTGGCGATACAAGGTAGGATCAAATCCATTTGATCCTGATGCATCAATCTTCCTCCATTTGGAAACTAGAGGTATGGCCATAGGCTTGCAGTCCTCAATCCTAAATATCTTCAAGATTTCTACTGCATACTTCCCTTGTCCGATGAAGAAGCATCCATGTCTTTACCAAACCTCCAATCCCAAAAAGTAATGCATCAGCCCAAGGTCTTTCATCTCAAACTCTACTGCAAGGTTGGACTTACAGTCTCCAATCAGCTTCTCATCTCCTATCAAAAAGAGATCATCCACATATAAGACCAGTATGAGAGGCACATCACCTGTCAAGAAGTACAGGTTATGGTCAGCCTCACTCCGCTGAAATCCCATCTCCCGTAGATAGCTGTCAATCCTCGAGTACCATGCTCGAGGTGCCTGCTTGAGCCCGTAAAGAGCTCGTTGCAGTATGCATACATGTGTCTCCCTCTTCTCCACATCAAACCCCTCTAGCTGCTCAATATACACCTCCTCCTCTATAACTCTGTTGAGGAAGGCAGTCTTGACATCCATATGATGGAAACGCAAACCCATCTCAGCTGCTAGTGAGATAATGATCCGAATGGAAGAATATCTGACAATAGGGGCGAAGGTCTCCTCATAATCAATACCCTCCTTTTGTGAAAACCCCTTTTCCATGAAGTGCGCCTTGTACTTCTTCACACTTTCGTCTGCTACATGCTTCACATTGTAGATCCATCTGGATCCCACCACCTTTTTACCTTGTGGCCTCAGCACAACCTCCCATACTTGGTTTTTCATAATGGAGTCATACTCCTCAACCATAGATTCCTGCCACACATCATGTTGTGCAGCCTCCCCGAAGCTGGAAGGTTCAAAGTTAATCAACTCTATCCTCAGTGCCATATAACTAAGCCTCTCTGGTGGTACACTCCATCTAAAAGATGTCTGTGGAGGATCTACCTGCCTGGAATCCTACACTGTGGATCTAAACCACTTAGGCCTTGGCCTAGTGTCAACCTACTACGGCTGTTGGATATCCGTCTCCTGCTGCAGCTCATCCTTCAATTCAATTACTAAAGGATCCTATCCACCTGACTCACTTTGACCATTAGAACATGTGCTCTGTGTCTGTACCTGTACCTATACATCTGGCTCTTCCAACTTGACTCCCAACTCCTATGTTGGTTGCTTCTCTTCTAGTAAGTCCAGATATCTCCACAAGGCCCCGTCTTCATTGAAATTGACATCCCTACTCACAATGACCCTCTTGCGAGCAGGAATGTAAACTCTATATGCCTTTGAAATCTCGATCTAACCAACAAGTAACCCCTTCTGTCCAGAAGGGTCCAACTTCTTCCTATTGTCAGCATGAACATGACAATAGCAGACACTGCCGAATATGCGAATGTGACTCACATCTGGCCTAGTGCCTGTGAAGGCCTCCTCTAGCGTCTTCCTCCCCAAGGCTGTGCGGGGACACCTATTCTGAATGTATACTACAATCCTGTATGCCTCGGCCCAGAGGAATAGTGGTAATCCCTAATCAAATAGCATGGCCTTGGATGCTCAAACCATAGTCACGTTCTTCCGCTCTACAACTCCATTCTATTGTGGGGTATGGGGCACAGTGTGGTCCTTCTTGATCCCCTCATCCAAACAATACTCCATTAACTCATTAGAAGTGTACTCACCCCCATTGTCTGTCCTCAACACTCGAAACTTATTTCCTATTTGGTTCTCCACAAGAATATTGAAATCTCGGAACCTCTCAATGACCTCTGACTTGGCCTTCAAGAAATAGATCCAGGTTTTCCTGGAATAGTCATCAATGAAGGTTACATAGTAACTGTAACCACTGAACGAATGGACACTCATAGGCCCGCATACATCTGAATGCACCAAGTCTAAGGTCTCCTTAGACTTGTGCTCACTCTGTGGGAAAGGCTTCCTGATGTTCTTCCCCAAAGCATAACCATTGCAGTGGTTATGCTTTTCCTCATGTACCTGAGGAAATCCAATGACTACCTGTCTCAAATGCTTCAGTGCTCCATGGTGTAAGTGTGCCATCCTCCTATGCCACAACTCACCCTGATTGTTGCTACTGCTAACCAGAGCCTTTGCAGTCTCAAAGTGTAATCTGTACACTTTCCCACTCCTTCTACTAATCACCCGATCCAAGCTCCTATCTGACCCCTTGGGCCTAATATACACTCTATGGTCACGGAACTTCACCTAATATCCCTTGTCCTCTAGAGTGGAGAATGATATAAGGTTCTTGGTCAGTCCTGGAACATATAACACATCAAAAAAACTGAGGGGTTTTCCAGACGCCCTCTCAAATGAAACAGTGCCAACTCCCTGCTCCTGATATCGCGCATCATCACCCAGCTCAACATGGATCCTTGTTTCACCCTCTTGCAAGTATTTGAAGAATATTTTTTGTCCAGTCATGTGACTAGATGCTCCACTGTCAATGTACCATATGCTGCTCCCTGTGGTGCTTGCCATGCAAGATATCAAACAAAACTCTTCATCGAAATTCCTGTTGAACTCATCCACCTCTGCAAATCTAGCCATTTGAGTGTTACTCTTCTTCTTCCTGTCTGGGAACTGGGAGGAAAAGTGTCCCTTCTTATGGCAGATAAAACACTTGACCTTTGACACATCAAGGTTCTTCTTACCATCCTTCTTCCTCTTTTCCTTCCCCTTTCTCTTCCATGTAAGGGCTAGAGCCTCCTCATCCAAAATCCATGGGGCATTGTTGGATGAGACTGATCCTTAACCCATGCGGGTTTCCTCCTGTACAAATTCATCCCATAGTCGCTTCCAATCAGGGAACTTCTCCCTAGCCACAACGCCTTTGAAAAAGGTGTCCCATGGCTTAGAGAAGCCATTGAGGGCTATCCGAACTAGCTCCTCATCCACTATCTTAGATCCAACAACTCCAAGCTTGTCCCTAATCTGTGTGAGCCTTGTGAGATAAGGCACCACTCCTTCTCCCTTGGCCATCTTGGTGCTACGCATCCTCTCTTGCAAAACCATATTTCAGTTCTCGTTCTTTCTTTGGTACAGACTCTCCAAAGCCGTCCACATCTCTACTGCGGTCTTCTTACGAGAAAGGTGAGGGACTATATGGTCCTTCAATCCATCCATGATAATCAACATGGCTCTGGAATCAATCTTCTTCCAAGCTGCTAAATCTGTTTGATATGTGGGTGCAACCTTCGTGGAGTCAATGTGCTCCTCTGCATCACTGACGTCCAGGATCCTTATGGTTCTTTCTTTCCATGTAGGAAAGTTTTAAGCACCCTGAAGTCTATCCTCAACTATCAACTACATAGCCATAGTGAAGTGTACCTGTCAAACCCTATATCTGCCCCTGATCTATCACTGCTGCTGCAAATATCTTAGCTTTAGCTCACTAGAGCTCTGATACCATGCAAATTTTCCTTTAATATTCAACTAGGGATAAACAGTGCATGAAAAATATCAACTGATAACCACACATGAATATATTTTACATTATGCAGCAGAATATAAAACTGAGAAATAAATCACAACATCACATCATGATATTGACACTATTATTTTGGGTGTGGAAACCCTTGGAAAAACCCAAGATGGAAAAACTGGTGAAACAGTCAGATATAGATTTTATTATGAGAAAATATGGAACTTTTACAATCACTGCAAATTCACCCAAACTTGGTGAATGTAGTACCTGGAAGAATCACTGAGCAAATCCCAGCTAAACCTCAACACCCTCCTATGTGAGTGTATGGCCCAACTGTATGAAGATCGATGATCCTGCTGCTCGCTCCTCCGTATTCTCAGCTAAATCCTCTCTCTGATTTTCTCTCCCTGTCTGTATCATGTCTCTGTCGGAATACAAGTGTGTGTGTTCTCTCCACCAATTGATCTCTCCTTTATAACTTTATGTAAAGCGAAAACCCTAATTTCGATTTCACTTTAATTAGTGGTAAAGAAAAAAACCTAATTTCACTTTCACTTTAACTAGTGGTTCACTAAATTTAATTTAGATCACTTTAATTTATTTTCCAAAGTAAACTTAGGAAAAGTAAATTAAATACAATTGGTTTCCTAATTTAAGTCTTATGCATGCAAGAACACATGCATGCAGCAAGACCTTCCTTGTTGCTACTAGTTTAACAATCGGGGCAACCTACCAACCTTTGGACATCATGTTGTCTAAGAACTGAAGTGAGCATAGTTCCCTTATCAAGCTTGTTAAAAAATGAAACAGGTGGAGAGAACAGCTCCATTTTTATGTCAAGCTCATTTAAAAAATAATATAGGCTTTCTCAAGAAAATTTTACCTTTGGGTTTCAAGCTTGCATAAAAATGAAACCATCCTTCAAGCATAGTTATTTTATGTTTCAAGATTGTGTAAAAATGAAACATGTCATCCCTTTGAAGTGAGTCTTCCATCCTTTTTAGGACTAGAACCTTCATTTCATACCTTAAGATCCAGTTTCTTCTTTGGTCTCTGGTGAACCTTTTCTTAGTAGTAGACTAGATTTTTATGTTTAGTAAAGAAAAAGAGTAGGAAGATGAAATGAAGCTTGAGGGGAATGTATTCAACCTCTTTATGTTGAAGTTGAGCCATTGGATAGTTTTAATGGGGGCAAGTACCAACCTATGGATATCACGTTGGGAAAATACCACTGAAAAGACTCGTGTTGAGCATACTTTCTTTTAGTTTCAAGCTCGTTAAACCATGAAACAACATATTGAGCATAGTCCTTTCTCTATTGCAAGCTCGTTAAAAATGAAGCAAATATCATGAGAATTCTTTCAACTGATCTTTGAGTTCGTTAAAAATAAAGGATCAAACCTTTTTAGCCTATGGAGGTAAGAAGAGAAACTAATTCAAGAGGTTTATCTAGTCCTAGGAGAAGTTTTTATATCTTGTAGTTGTTTTGTTCTAGTGTTGAGTGTTTCATGCTAGGGAAAAAAACTCTATCAACGCTAGTTGAGAATTTCCTGTAACAGTGGCAATCCCACTAGATTGACAAAAATACATGGGCAATCCCACTAGATTGACAAAAATACATGCATATCGATCCAAAATTTGTAGATCCAAGGGAGTAGTTGAGACCACTGAAGGTTTCATATGAATGAAATGGAGTTGAGCGACAACACCATGTGAATTATTCTTAGAATCTTTTTCATGTGACGTGAACTGATGATCCTAAGAGACCCTGGTTGTAAGCCATTCAATGTGTATTTTTTCCCATTAACTGGAAAATGCATCCAGAGTTCAACAAAATCCCATAAAATGGGTCCAAGTGTGCATAACCATTGAGAGCCAAAACTACATCACATCTGCCCAAGGGAAAGGAAACCATGTTAGAGCGCACGTTATAATCTCTAATAGATATTCACACATTACAACACTTCCCTTTGCAAGGTAAGGTGCCCCCATTTGGCAATCATGAATTCAAAGCTGGAGCAAGGATAGACAAAAAAAATCAACCTGTTTGGAAATATTGGGGTCAATGAAGTTATGAGTGCTACCAGAATCAATGAGTATTGTAAGAGGGAGCTTTTTGAAGAAACCCTTGACCCGCATGGTTTGTGGGGTGGTGACTCTGGCTAATGCATGGAGAGATATCTCTAGATGGTTGTCTTGAATAGAAGGGTCAGTAGGTAGTTACTGAATGTCATCTTCATCATCTATTGAATTTGAGCATCATTAGAAATTTTAGGTGTAGGAGAAGAATCCACATCCAAGAGATAGAGATTTTGCTCAACACATCAATGTCCCTGGGTGAATTTCTCATCACAATTATAACAAAGCCCTTTTTATTTGTCTTAGCTTAGATAACTCTGGTTTTTTGTTCGATAGAATTGATCTTTGGTGGCTCTGGAAATATGTGCTTTATCAACTAGAAATAGATATGGACCTCACGTATCTTCAACTTCCTAAAGGTTTAAGGGAGTTAATCAGCTACCAATGTTGTCTAACGACTTGCGTATTCGTGAAGTACCCACAATACACGGCTCAGGTAAAACTGATAACCATTTTTCCACAAATGACAACTCTTGGTTTACCTCATGGTTAGGAACTAGCCAATCAGGTAGGGGTCCTCTCAATGGATAGCTACTTCGGAATTCATGTGGTACTCCTTGTAATGTGTTTTAGGGCTATGCCCAAGTAGTTCCCATAGTTAAGTGGATAGGTTTTATTCCTTGATTCGAATGAAAAATACAGATGAAAAGAAGCAGCACCACTGAAATAATCATAGGGTCGGCAAGCACTGCAAAAGAAAAAAAATGGCAGAAATTCCACCCAACAAACCCAAGAAAGTGCTCTGATACCAAATGTGAGGAACCTCCTGCAATAAACAATGAAAATGCATGATATAACTGAAATAACAGAGCACAAAAGGGATCTTATTGATTAGGCCACTTTAAGGGGGTAACCTCCTTTGAGAAAGCTCAATACAAGATAACTCATGAATTCCTTCATTGGCCTCAACACGTACTTATATACTAAGTCTAATCTAAAAAACTATTACTCCCCATGAATGTGGGATAATACAATATACTCACGGGACGACTTACAAAGCATATGCGTCCAACAAAAATACAGTAATGAAATAAAGAGGAGGTTTGACACAGGTTCTTAACAGTCTAAGTGATAATACTCGATACATCATCATAAAAAAGGATAAGATGGATAGAAGGGCCTTAACACTATAATAGATTTTGACCTAAATTACATGTTTCTTACTCTAGCATCAACACATTTCGGTTATGAGTTTTTCATGTATACACGACTTTCCTCTTGACAACCTGTGTATCATACACAAGTTGCATGCATACAACCTACATATTTACCCCAAAAGATGCATACACGAGTTCCCTCAAATAAACTTGCATACCATACGTAGGTTTCCCTATTCCAACTCGCTTATTCCATTAAAATTCGTTAAAAATTAAAAAAAAAACAACTAATCATGAGATAGTTGGGGTCGATTTGGAAACTTCCCCAACTCCCTTAACCACCCTAATCTCGTTACTCCTCCTCCCAATGGGCAATAAAAAGAGCAGAGTGGATAGAGGAATAGGGGACCTTTTGGAGACAAGGTTATGTTGGAGAAATTCTTTTGGAGAAGAGAATTAAGAGGGATCAGACCCATGCTTCAAGGAAGTCGGACCAGACAGAGGTATATGTACTTTTTCCAAGAACTTCAATAATAAAGAAAGTTTTTTACTTCTATATTTATGTTATAAATACATGTTTCAATTGTTTATGAGAAATGATCTTGATTGTGCTTATGCTTTAAGTTTCAGTGTTTATATATGTTCATGTCTCATATTTTGTAATAGTTGAAGGTTCTTTGAGAAGGGTGGTTTCTTTGTTGTAGGTATTAGTGCAATGGAATTAGGAAGCATTTGGAAAAGGACCAATCTAGGATCAAACTTTAGAAAAAGGTATGCATCCTCTCTTTCTTTGAAATTTTTCTTTAATATATGTTTGCTAAACCTCATATGTCTGTCTGCATAACCCCTAATACGTATGTGGCCTCAAGCCTAGACATAGGATAAATTCCCTAACATCAAGGCGAGGTGTGGATTGTTGGGGATATAACATGAAAAGATAGCATATGAAAGTGTTTTGGTGCTAAAAAAGTAGTTTTTCACCATTCATCTTTCTTTCTTTATGCCTATGTAATTTGAAGTTCATGAAATTGTTGATTAACATGTCAAATTTTTTTGCATTTAGAGTGAAAAAAGATTAGGATGATGAACTCAGAAGGAATTTATACTGTTGTTGAATTTAGGGAAGAGCATGTAATTTTTCTAACCTTCCAATGCACTTGAAGATTCAGGGTGGGAGTTCTCTAAAGTTGGAATACATAGTTTTATTGCTTTCTAGCTATATATGGAATATTGCATTTCACATGGCCAGCTGAGATTAAGTGCCTTGGTTTCAAAGGAGGAAGAACAGATAAAGTAATGTGTAGGTCGAGTATTTGCTTTAGACGATGAGCCTAAGGTTCACAAAGTATGGTTACTAGATGATGACTTCCTAAGTCTTTCTATGGCTCGATGCTTCAGAGACTTTTGTCTGAAAGATTTCGGAGTCAGTATTGTTCCATACATCACATACAAACGTCTTACAAATGGATACCAATAAATTGTGCTTGCAACGGATGGGGTAAAATGCCTTAATTTTGAACTGGCATTTTTGGCAAAGTCTGATGCTTTTTACTCTCACTTTACATTACCACTACATTTATGTGTTCGTTTTGATGCAATCTTTTGTTAGAATTAGCAGGGAAGGTCGTGAATGCACAGGTTTGGGATGTTATGTCAAACCAATAATTTGTTAGCATCGTTTCTTTTGTACCTTCTAGGGTAACTATAGCAAGAGTGGTTGTTGAGGTCGTTCATGCATGAAAACATAAATTACCAACCTTGAGGGCTGATGACTATGATGTTGTATGCTTGTATGTCAATTCAAAATATCTAGTCCCTCCACTTGAAATGACAACTCTAATGAATTAATACTAAAAGATGTAAATGCTAAAGAAATACAAGAGTTGGAACATATTTTGTAAAAAATTGAAATTTAAGACATCACAAGTGCCAATGGGTAAAAACTAATTTCTCTATATGCTACATGAAAAGAAAAAGGAAGTTAAAATTTGGCAGTGTCACAAATTAAAAGGATAGAGTGTTGAGATGCATGACATGTTTCTTCTCGAGATCTATTTTAACATATCCCTAAATTTTAGATAAAAATTACGAGAGAAATATTCCCCATATATAAAATGCATCACATAGGTATATGTAACTACCAAGTTCTCAACTCAACATTCTCTTCACCAGTGATTTGCAATAAATTGGGAAAACAATAACACTCTGAATGGACTACTCCAGATTTGGATAAGTGTTTCATGGAAAACAAATAGTAAAATTTTGAAGGAGCTTTTGAATATTTGAACAAAGTACTTCTTTGAAAGTATATTTAGTTACACTATAAAGAGTTTGGAGGTGCATATAAGTATCAAGTTCCTTTGCAGAATTGTTATCAACATTTCCACGAAGGAGAGATAGCAATGGGGATGCATAAAAATGTATATGTAAAAATATTAAGATATATTGTACAATTAAAAAAAACCATAAATATGATATAAAATTCAATGTTGTCAATGATAACATATAGAAACCAAAACATTAGTAAAGAAAAGTTTGATTTATTCTTGTAGATTCAATAGCAAAAAAAAATCAGGAAACAATGGCATGCACTTTGATTTATAAGTCTTCCCTTGATTCCTTTCGGATTTCATGTTTTCTATTTTTGGGGTTGATGTCAGCTTGTAGAATAGTAGAAACATTACTAAACTGTTTTTATTGATCACTTAACCTTTTTACTCTGAGGGAATGTAACTTTACAGCATAACCTTACAAGCTATACTTTTGTGTTTTTTTCCAAATGTTATTTTAATCAACTTTGACAGGGAGGATTCAAAATTTTCCTTTTTCTTTTGGTTTTCATCCATTCTTTCAAAATATTTTCAAAGGGAAAACTCAATACTTTGTCAGGTTCTTCATAGGTTTCCTCTTAAATTTATCTCAAGGAACCTATAGAATTCAATTTGGACCTAGAAGAACCACAAGTCAAGTCAATGTCAGAACCACATTCAAATTCCCTACTAGCAGGGTTCAATAAACATGTATGTGGGAGAAAGGGGAAGTGGATAAAAACTATCCTAAAATTTACAAGATGTGTTAGGCAATGCAGGCTTATCTTCTATACTAAATAATATCTAGATTACCCTCGATTGAGAATCCATGAGCAACAATTTCAACTAAAAAGAGAATTGTTGCATATAAATACATTTAAAACATAAAAAAGATATAATCCTTGATTCCCACCTAGTAATGAAACCGATGCATTCCTCTTTCCATGTAAGAAGATGGGCAGCCACAACAGGATGTAGATGCCAAAAACAGGTTGGGAACTCATATGAGCCTACCAAGTATGTTGGTTGTCTCATGAAAGGAAATGATAATAAGCCTACTTCCATTTGCAGCCATCATGGAAGCTGATGCTTGAGCTGATAGGTGGTTTGTATTTAGTGCTCTGTTAAGTGCATGCTATTGAAAATTTATTATAGTGATTTTCCCTTTACGCCCTTATTGAACATCATGATTGACTAGTTAGGTGTATTTTTTTTAGTATGAAGTAAATATTAACTCTCATATGGTTAAAGATAATGGCAATCACTTATTACAATCACACTTAGTACAAAACATTATGTGGTTTCATTAAAGTGATTCTGTTTCCATAAGAGATACATGTTGTATTGCGTTGATACTTAAGTATAACTAGTACTAATCATCTTAGTAAGAACCATCATAATTAGCTTATAATATCCATTATGTTTGAGATTCATTGATTACTAGAAGATTACAAGTTAAGATTGTTAGCTTTTTATAGATCATGAGGTACTTCTGCACTAGGTGTCTAGGTGTAGAGGTCCAGAATAATGTAGTCTCAATAAATTTCATAAAGTGACTTTATGAGTTTAGTTATTAAAGTACTTTGTGATGTGACCTTTTAATTTAAAAGCGAGATGTACTTTTTAAGTTATAAAAGTGACTTTTAAGTTAAATAATGTATTTTTTTAATATTTAGGGTTAAATGCGACTTTTCAAAAGGTGATATTTTGTATAGTTATGACTTAGGTAGTTTAAGTAATCTTGAGAATAAATCTCAGTCTTATATCTCATGGAAAAGATCTAATCTCATCCATTGAAGATAAAAAGTCTTCGGCAGCTACCGTAATGAGTAAATAAAGGGACACGTTGAGGATTTATTTTCACAACACTCATCAAGTGAGGAAGAGGAGGCGGTGGCATGACTATCAAGAAAGAGAGATTGTGAGCATGAGAGATGGAAGCACTAGTATAAGGGAACGATTCCGAAGAGAGTGAAAGCACATTTATTAAGGAGGTTCGAGTTCCAAGGAAGGGGGAATGAACTTCAAGGATATATTTTTTTCTAAGGTGGGCATGATTCCCAAGGCAAAGTTTTATCCATTTTTCAAACAATCCATACAACTGAGAGAGAGGAGGTCATATAGTTGGGATATGGCATAGAAAACGAGGAAGCTAGGTGGGCACATTTTCCAAGGAATCTTTCTATCTACTGTAAGAGGGTTGTACTGCTGAAATATTGGGCACAAATTTCAAGGTAAAACTGTTGTAGTTGTTTTGGAGGCCCAAAAGACATGCTTTCCAAAGTTACCTACAACACTAATTTTTAGGTGAAATGTTAGCACACATTTTAAGATAAATCACTGTTATGTATTGTGTTTTATAGCTGAACTTAGTTATTGTACTATACCTGAGTTTTAATTCTTACTAATGATAAATTCTTTAAAATGGTCATTTGACCAAATTTTTCTAAGCCTGATATTTTATTACAACTTGTTGTTCATGTGATTTTTCCATTTCTAAATGACATTTTAATGTTGTATATTAACTTATTGTAGTCTGAAATAAATGCATGAGTTTTATGGTGGTGGATTCACGCCTAAAGAAGCTTAATATTAGTTGCATTGAAGTGTTTGACAAAAAGTGTCTATGATTGTGTGTGTACAAAATATGATTTTTTGTCATTATTTAACAAAGATCATCTTACAGCTTGGAGGTTATGTTTTAATAGAGATAGGTTAAACATGACCCTTGTAACTATTACTATAAGTACTCTTGTATTCATTACTTAACCTTATTGCTTCTATTACACTTATCTATTAGTTATGCTCCCATTAGGAGATGTAATCATATAGGTAACTAAGACTATGTATTAAGCAGCTTACCATTCATTAGGGTATTACTAATGGTAAACAAGGATAATCTTATATGGTTACAACCGCTTAGAAATAGAACAAGATCATTGAGTTAGTAGAGTATTCGACATCGATAATAACCATCAACAAAGAGATAAATCCTTGTGATGATAAGGGTAGCTAGAGCATACTATCACCTTATCAAAACTTAACCTAATCATCTCTATATAATAAAGAACTTACCTTTATAACACTACAAGGTATAAAACTCATAACTATACCATAACCAAAAAAGATTAGCTTAACCAATGGTTACCTGTAAGCTTAATACATCTTGGTAATAGTTCTATCCATAATCATTTTCCTTACTATGAATTGAGCTAATCAAAGCATAGTAGTCATTAACATGGACTATGTCTTGTTAAGTATAACGATATGAAAAAACCAATGTTTAAATGTTTAAACCTCTTAGCACTTAAAATTAAAGTTCAAAATGAATCTCTTAATTAAAATATATTTATTTTTTTTAAATAAAAAAAATGTTTTCATGTTATTTTATTAACATTTTCAACATACAAAATTTCATTCACCCTAAATTATAAAAATTGCTTTCAAGATATTGGTTTCCATGTATTCCAAATACTTTGTATAATACTTAACAAATTGTTAGATATCCTTTTAATGGCCTAGAGCATCAATGAAAATACATTTTCTAGAGAATGTGAATCAATTTAAAAATCCATATATATATATATATATATATATATATATATATATTAAATATTTTTAAAATATAGATCGTATTATCAAAGAGTTNTAACCAAAAATTACAAAAGTAGCTTCAGAATCCAAATATTGCTCTTTCTATTAATATAGCACTTACAAAACATAAAAAATATAGTAAAGTTCTATAGCATGAAACATACATAATGTATCTAAAACTAAACTACTTAATCAACTATCCAACCAACCCTATATGTGTAAAAAATATAAAATATAACATATTAGAAATTGTTCTTAGAATGGCCTCCTCCATTATCACATCATTTAACTCCATAAAGTTTCCCTCTTGGAAGATAGTTTGATTTTCTAGTGTAACAATTGTTTGTTTCATAGTCTTTGCTTCACTAATCATCACTTTTACGTAGCTAGTAAATAGCCTTGGTTGACCTACAATGGACTCAGAAACTCTAGCAAAGGAAAGGATGATATCATGGTGCATCTCCAAGTCATTGACAAGTTTTTCTTGTTTTAAAACCTTGGATTTTAAAACTTATTCCATTTCTTCTTGTTTCTCCACATGAATACTTACATATTCAATTGCCTACCACGTTCTCTCTAATTGCATGTTCATTCTCCTCAAGTTCTTTCTAATCTCATAATTTGTATCACCAACACTATTAACATTGTTGTAAGGGTGAGCCATATTACAACTCAAAACAAAGAGACCAAAAATCATGCTCACACCAAAATTCCCATTTTCCACCAATCCCATTAAGCAACAACCCCATTGGGGATGACTTCTTCCTTTTGAAGATATCTATAAAATGCTAATAAACCAAGATGACCCAGCAAAGAAAATTCCAAGTCCAAATGTAGACCAATTGAATATAAAGAATTGTCATTCCTCGAAAGAGATTGCAACTTGAACAATGCTCCTGTGGGAGTAACAATGAGAGCTAATATCCTCTTCCAAGTCTACTTATGTTGAAGTATTCATTGTGCCACTGAATTTCCAAGCTTGACTACATTCCTTCTCCATCATAGCCAACATAAATTGCCACCATAGGTTCCCACCTTAACCACAGAGCTGACACACATGAAGGTTTAAAGTGCCCATATTTTTGGCATTTAAGCAATGAACATGAGGATTGAGGGCACAAGGGGCATTGAAGTCTCCCTTACGTAGTCCTTTATTGAAGAGAGACTCACATGCATCTACAAAATATGCAGATTCCAAGTGTTATTTCCATACTTTAATGTTGAGTTAATACTATAGGAGAGTTGGATATTGTCATATTGTTTCCTTTCATAATACGATTAGGGGATCCAAAACCTAATAGGGGGTTCCCACATCATTCATTCTTTGATCAACAATGTCATTATAGCTTCAGAGAATATGAAATAATTGTGCATATATCCCATCCATATTTGCAAGAAGTCTTTGAAAATTTCGATGGAGAAGGGTCTCCACCTTATACATCCTCCTTATATGCATATACTAAATATCAAAGAGTGAATCCCCCAAAATTTTGGCTTCCTTACCTTGGCGAGCCTTGAAGAACTCAATCCTTAGATATAATGCATATAGTTCTCCTTTTGTTCGAAATGATTCCCAATCCCCAAGAAAAACTTACTTCAATATTTCCTTAAGGATAATGAGAACTCATCCCACTCTCAGTTAAAAAAATATCCTTAACCCTTATTGTAATAATCTTTTAATTTAATATTGAGATCTTCAGTGACTAGTGTTAATGACGTCCTTCTTATATCTTAATTTTCTTGTATCCTGTAAATTTTCATCACACCACATCTTTTCTTTAAACTTCAAAGTAATAATATTTTTAATATCACTTTATTTTTCAATTTGACATTTTAGTTAATCCTCCACATCTTTAAACAATACTAAACTTTAAAACAATTTTAACATATAAATTTCATTACTAATAAGAAAAGGTCAAATAATCATTATATTCAATAGGCCACGCGTAAAACTCTATCCTCATAGAAACCAGCGACATGGTTTATCTTGAATAACAATAATAAGTTGGCTCACATTTATGCATAATAGCAAAAGAAAAATAACCCTCCTACCATCCAATTTGACCATCTTCAATCTTGATAACTAAATTATAGATTTACCATTTTAAGAAAAAATAAAATAAAATTCATATTTTATGAAAATTCTACTCCAAATGGTAAGTTTAAAAAAAATAATCCATATCACAAAAAAGGTCAACAAATAATTTCAAAATTTTGAACTCATTTTATTGAGGCAGGATTCCCGTAGTAAATTGATCATGTGTACTTAAAACTATGGTTTACTATAATTAAAACAATTTACGTTGAAAATCATAAATCATGTGTACTTAAAACTATGGTTTGCTATTTAACGCATCATAAATCATGTGTACTTAACGGAGACGTGAAGGCATATTCTCATATAGGTTGATTTGGACCTTATAGGTTGTCCTGATTTGGACGTGAAGGCATATTCTCATATAGGTTGTCTTTCAGTTTGGAAGTTGTATATTTATTCATTTTTTTTTAAATATCTTTAAATAAATATAAAAATTAAACAACGATAAAAAATTTTAAGTAATAGTTTTGAATATAAAATGATATTGTCAAAAGGCTTGCATATAAGATGATATTGTCGATATAGATACTAAGTAATAATACCATTTTCATTAAAAAATATTTTATATTTAAGAATTAAGCAAAAATAATTATGTGAATATAAATTATTTAATTTTAAACTATAATTTATCATTTATTTAATCAATTATTGTTATTTAATTTTAAATTAAAGAACGATAAAAAGTTTTAAATAATAGTTTTGAATATAAAATGATATTAATTATATAAATATTAATTATTTAATTTTAAATTAAATAACGATACAAAGTTTTAATTAATAGTTTTAAATATAAAATGATATTGTCAAAAGGCTTTTCGTGTAAAAAAAATATTGTTATTTTAGAAAGATTTTAGTCTTTATTTTTAAGATGCAGATGATGTGATATACATATATATATAGGAGTTCATTAATCCTAATTTGGAAGATTAGAAGTATCTCTAATTAGTAACTAGCTCATAGGAGAAAATTAATATAGCCAAGATTAAAACGAACTCCGATGAACTCTATAGCGAAACAACGTGTTGGTCTATTCCTAAAACTCCATGGGAGGACAGGATTTACCATCTGTGTGAGTCTATAAGCGTTGAGGATGAAAATCATTTTCTCTTAGAGTGCCTTGCTTACACCCACATTAGATCTGAGTTTCATAGTATCTGTTACAATACAAACCTTTATAACCTCCTAACTTGTCAAAACAATAATGCACATGGAAAGCTTCTTGGCAAAGCTTTTTGAACACAGAAAAACAAGATTTTAAAGTAAACCAAGTTTTATCCTTCTTAAGGTCCGATAGACCAAAATTGGTCTTAGTGGACATTAATCATCATCATCATCATTTTATTTTATAAAAAATATTTTTTTTTATGTTGAAGTTTTGAAATATATATATATATAATTTTTTCAATTTGTATAATTATTTAATGAAAGTTTGTATGAAGAAGTTATGCCTTCACTAAGTTGATTTAAGTTTTTAATAATCTAGGTGATGAATCTGGGTCCCTTTCTATTTCTTTTTATTGACATTTCAAAATGAATTAAGTATCTTCACATAACAACAAGATACATTCCCGAAAAAAGAGATGGGTATCCTAAATGATGTGAGAAGTGATGAACACTTAACAAACTCTTAATTCTTATTTTACAAATTTCCTGGGTTTATGAATTTAACTCTTTATTTTTTATTTTTTGGTTCGAGTAGGGGACTTAGATCCCCTAAATTCATCTATCCTATTACTAAAATCTATTTGTATCTAATGGGATCAGGCTTCGAGGCTTGGAGTTAATAGATTACCACTTCTAGAACATGTCACTATGAATATTCCAAGTTTTAATTACTAAAATCTATTTGTATTTAATGGGAACAGGCTTTCGAGGATTGGAATTAATAGATTACCATTTCTGTAATATGTCACTCTAAAGATTCCAAGTTTTAATTACTAAAATCTATTTTTATCTAATGAGATTAGGGTTTGAAGCTTCGAGTTAATAGATTACCACTTATATAACATATCACTATAAAGATTCCAAGTTTTAAATTTCAAAGACTAGAATTCTGAATTTTAAATATAAAAAATGTCCTAACTATAAAATAACATATAGCCTAGACCACTGATAATAAAAAAAATCCAAGACAACTGATAAAAAAATCCAACCGATTTACTACTTGAATTTCAAGCACTTGAAATTTATGAACCTACCATCATCGAGAAAGCATCTTGCTTTTCAACAAAATACGATGGACTCGGTGTATGGAAATGAAATGAGATAATATTTTTATGAAAATAATTATTATTATAAAAATTAATTAAGATAATTATATTTTTTATATAATTTATTTAATTATTTATAATATAAAAAAAACATAATATAATATATTTTTATGAAGATTTTCATTATTTAATATAAAAATGATAATTTTAAAATTATTTAAGTAAAACAATTCATTAAAATATATATGATATGAAAACTAAATAAAATATCAATTTAATATTTATACAATTAAAAATATATATATAATTCATTTAAACCTAATTGAATTTTTATTTATAAAGCAAAATAATCATTTTTTTTTTAAAATTCATAATTCACATATTAACAAAGATTTATTTGCATTTATTTTATCAAAGATTTATATGTTCCATTAAATTTTGAAACCTTAAAGGATATATATATACTTCAACATATTATGACTATAAGATTTATGAAATGATATGGTTTATGAGTTTTTGTCTATTTTTAATGTTTAATATATGATTTGTTTAAGTTTAATATATGATTTTTAAAAGGGATGAATAATATGAAAGAGATTAAATTAAGTTGAATAAGTTGATTTCATTATGTTGATTTCTTCGTTTTTAAATGGTATTCACGTTGTGACATTCATGATAGTTATGATTCTTTTTCCTATACATATTTAAATGATTGTTAGATGATTTTTTTCTTTGAGATAGATGTGTCTCAATGTGAGGAGTCAAGGGACATGTGCTAAACCAATTGGTGAGGCCCCCCTTGCATATCCATTATTGGATGTTAGACTGACAAAGGACATATCGATGATCTCAATAATTGGGACACTAAGTATAAATGTAACTGCTAATAAGATTTGCACTATTTTCAAAATGATTTTGTCACGGTGTGATATTCATGATAATTACGATTATGTCTCCTATGCACATTTAAATGATTGTTAGATTAATCCCCTCTTTGAGATATGTGTGTCTCGATGTCGGGAGTCAAGCGACATGTGCTAAACCAATTGGTGAGGCCCCTCTTGCACATTCATTATTGGATGTTAGACTGACAGAGGACATGTCGATGACCTCAACAACTGAAACTATGAGTAGAAATACAACTATTAGATGAATGTTCTCTTTCAAGTAGACGTGTCTTAATGTCAGGAGGTGAGGGACATGTGCTAAACTAACTAGTGAGGCCCACCCTGTACAACCAATTAGAATAACAAAGGAAATGTGAATTACCTTAACAAATAAAGCTAAGAGTAGCAATCCAACTACCAAAACCTTGAACACCACCATAACTCCTAAATCACTCCTCCTTAACAACCAAAATTTGAAGTAGAACTCTAATATATAAATTAATTGTTTCTGTGTGTATTGTCCCCATTCAAATAATTGCATAACAGGACAATTCCATCAATCCTACTAGTTCCTTGGGTTCGACGCATACATTTGGAATTTTAATAAGGGAGATAATAAATGATGTTTAGACATTAGAATCGAATAGATATTTAATAATGGATCTTATTAAATAAATACAAGATAAAATTGAAGTGGCAATGGAGCATGGAGACACATCGGGATTATGGGGCCCACACAAGCTAGAATTTATGTGCCACATGGCATCTTCCTCTTGCAATTTTGAATTCATGGGAAGCCTAATGTTCTTGTATGATTTATAAGGCTAATACACTTGGCCATACGCATCATAGGTCGAATTGGGAAGGAAATGTAACTTACATGGGAGAGGAAGAGTCAAATGAGATCTTCTTGGACACTTGGGCTAGATTCCCTAACATCTATGACACCAATGATGAAGATGTTATGACATTTATGACATATTGCAGACCTGAAGGCTGACATCTGACCATTATGACATGTCAGGTCTAAATATAGTGCAACAAATATAAAATAAAACATTAATTAAATTAGTTAATTATTATATGAAACGGTGTAACCTTTCATTTTATACGCTCAAAGCCTATAAAGGCGAGCTTCATTTGTAATTGTTATCATCATCTAATATAATATTTTTATTTATCATTCAAAATGAAGGTCGGATTCGACTATTGACAGTCCAACTAGATATGGTTTCTTCATTTAGAATCCAAGAGGGCGCTCATGTGAGTTGGGGAAGCTCAATGGGTTCCTATTCGAATTGGGGGAAGATGGAAGGCTAGGAAAGGGAGGACACATGGAAAATATTGAGCACACACCCTAATTTGAATTAGATTGAGTTTGTGGATGGATTGGTAACCTTAGAAATCTAAGGATGTTTATAAAATACATGGATCAACCAAGAAAAGAGATTTTGATCCTTTGAGAAATTTGCATTTGTGAAGAGAGAGCGCTAGTGGATTTCTAGTTTCTTGCCTTAGCCAATTTCGAGGGTGAAAGATTCTCATCCAAGTTGGTGTTTGGAGAGACCACTCAGGTCTTTCATGGAGCTTTAAAGGAGTTTGTATTTGCAAGTGTAATCTATAGGGAAGCTCGTGGTTCCTTCTAGTGTAGCACTTTCTCTCAACCATTTATAGTTTTTATTTCATATTCTTGCGCATGGAGGGATTGCGCTTTGGGTGAGATATTGTACTCTATGGGAGATATTCTCATGGTCCATTTCTTATTGTAATAAGTTTAATATGCTCGTTTCTTCATTCCCATAAATTCTCAGGTCTAAATACCAAAGGGTTGTGTTGCCGCCTTTCACACACCTGGGTTACGTGGCAGAAATATTCAAGCCACTCAGTGTGTCCTTGGGGGCAAGTCTTGAGTCAAGGCTGTCACCTTGTTCTTGACTCCTCCTTTCAGGCTAACTCCTAACGAAGCCAAGGGGGGTAGGCCCTATTAAATTATTAAGGCTAATTACTTAGTGTGATGGTGTTATATTGATTAAGTTGTTTAGGAGTTTTGAAATTAACTAGTGGAAACAAAAGATAACAAGATGCATGATTTAAAGCAGATAAGCACAGTAATGACACTCAATATATATATATATATATATAATCGAAAGAATTGATCAAATAAATCACCAGTGCCTTAAATGGAGTCAACAGAGAAAATAATGTGCTTGCATGCGCTTGAAAGAATGTTTTGTAAATGTCTCTTGGTAGATTTTAAATTAATGTGGAATGTGAATGAATTAAATTAGGCGAAAAGGGGACTCCAGATATACTCGAGCGGTACTTGGAGTATGTCCAAAAGTGAACTTTCACGGCTACCCGCAAGGTGGTTTGTGGGCTGGAACGGAGTCTCAGAGACTATTGTTCATAACACACCCGTCAGGGTGTGACAAAGATTGACGCCTCAAGGTCACTTTCCAGTTGTTCCCACTCCTTTGGGTATTTTACTACCGTTTATAGTTTGTTAGAGGCGTTGGATTTTCGCCTGATGGTTTGTCAATTTGGGAGGTAAATACTAATTAATCTAGTCACTCAAGTGCTTTCGATGCAGCTTGATTGATCGGATCAACCACAACCAAGTACAAAGCATACACACTAGAGTCTTTGTTATTTTTAGTAAGTTTTAAAAGAGCTATTCTTATTAAAAAGAAAACCCTCCAGGAACCTCTTTCAGTCCAAGTGGATCTCAATCGGGGAATCAAGGAGGGGTTGATTTTATTATGATTATTAAAACAATTAATGAAAATGGAATCAGAGATATACAACATCGGTTTTCTAATTAGTCCTTACGGGTCACTCGGAAAGTCGTGGGGTAAGTAGTATGATTACTTTTGAATTGAAAATATGGAATAATACAAAATATTATCAAAGTATACAATCCTGCATGTCAATACTAAAATAGAACAGAAATAAGGTGAAACAATGTAAAAAATAACACGGACGTGAATCCCCCCAGGGGGCATGGTGAATAGGCTCGAAAGAGACTATTCGAAAATATTTTTCTTTTTATTAGTAGAAATTACAATATCAACAAACTGAAATTAATCCACTTGGTCCTTATATGGAATGAGACCAAAGGTTTACAAATTGCAAAAAATTGAAATTTTGGGAAGACGGAGATCCCCTGGGGGGTTTCGAATGGTCCAAAAATACTTTCCGGACATCACCTCCTCCTCTTTTCTATTACACCTGCTAAAAACCAGCAAGATTATCACAGTTAAATATGCTCAAAAAAATACTTTGAAAGTACTTTTGGATGAACAAACGTTTTACCCAAAAATTCTAAGTTAAAACTAGTTTTTAAAGAAGCGGAAAAAGAACCAAGGAAAGCAAGATTTCCTTGGGATCTTGGCCTGATTTGGGAGAAGCAACCATGCATTCAAAAAGCTTTAGATCTACTTTCACAGTCTTGGAAAATGACAATTTTCCCTAAAACTACATCTAGAATGCTTGTAAATTTTCTTTTAGAAATGAGATCTAGTTTATTAGCTTTAAGGAAGCAAGATATATGTAAAATAAACTCTAAAATTGATAGATCTAAACAATTTTAAAGCTGCAAACAAGTAAACGGACTGATTTTAGAAAAAATTGAAGGAGGAAGAGGAAAAGAAGAGCATTTGTTGCCGGGGAATGGATCTGCAAAGAAGACTAGTTAGTGGAATGCCGAGGGACAATGCCTTCACAAAAAAATCGGATTCCCAGTGGAGTCAAGATAGATCCACAATTCGTCCAACCCCTGTTCCCTGAAAACTAACAAACAATCTTGCACAAAACCTTATAAGACCTGGATATAAATATATGAAGAAAGAGAGGGTTTACATGCAAATAAACTTATTTAAACATGTATGATCTGAATCTTAAGCATATATACTATGAGATATTGAAAAGCAAGTAATCTTACTTGCCTAGATATACTCCTATTGATTCAGCTGAATCATTAAGCCATACAGGATTCAGATGTAGAAATTGAGAGAAAGACACTGGTAAAAAGCTGTAAGACAATGTTAATTCCACACACATAAGAGCATTACACCGTTTTATCCTCCAAAGCTTCACTTTATTCTAATAGAAAAAGATATTACATAGTATTACAACAGCAATAACTCCTCAATCCAACTCTAGCTAGCTTATAAGAGAGGCAGCCATGCTTTATTTATACACAAAATTGAAACCCCAGCCTAGATGGGGTGCAAATCCCAAGGAGATAGACCACTATAGCTAAAGGAGAGTCCATCAATGCCCGATGTGAAGTTGAACTGAGCTTACACTCAGTTTGAATGTCAATCGGGGGGCTGATTGAGTTGACACATCAACCTGCTGAGTGAATCATCAACCACCGAGCTCCCAAAAGAGCCCACATGTGTGGAGGAGAGAGAGAGGGTGCAATTCCCCATAAAGGAGGATGAATTTCAACTCTGGATCTGCCCTGATCACCTCCTTCAATCAAGGATTTGTCAGATCCAGTCAATCTGGTGCCAATGAGACTGATTTCAATCAAATCGCTTGAGAATCCACTGATCTAGGATTTTGGATTTGCTCCATTATTCATCAATTTATTAATTAAAATAATCAATAATTGATTTTTTGGGGCTTTCTGACCTAGGTGATGAAGAATCACTCAAAACTAAGAAAAAGTGGGTCTATGGGTTTACATGGTTCTCTTATCTTGAAAATGAGCACCCCCATGACTAAAACTGATTATTTGGCCCATTTTTATTACAAAACCAATTTTTCCAATTAGACTATTCAAAAATAGCCTAAGTTTTTGTGGAAAAATTGGAATTTAAAAAACTTAAAAAAATTAAAAACCTAGGGGGACTTAGACATGTTCATATGACTCGACCATGATGCCTATCATGTTTATACATTGACACATAGACTCTAATAACCTCAATAGGCCTAAATGCTAAGACCACCACCCCAACTTTGGAGGTATTGAGTGAAAAACTCAGAAATTATCAGTCGTTTATTCAACAACCAATAATAACGAAGGGAAAATACACCCTTGGCTGATCGGATTGACAAATAAAGTCTAAGAGACCGAGTCTTTTACAGACACTATCATGCTAGAACATTTATTACAATTCCCTCATGGGGTATGAACATGTGATATAGTACAACAAGCACTTCCCAGAAGCACTTTCGAAGGTCTTTTAAAGTCCGAACAAAAAAACTTTGTCAGGTTCACCAGGTTCACTTGATAAAAAACCACTAAGTACAATTGAGGTGGGAACATGTTGTATATAAAAGTGAATATTAATGAGCAAACAATGACCATTTCCCCACTATATTGATGTATGCCATGGCAGTGCTGATTATTTTGAATGGAATAATGTCTCTCTGATATATTTATGATGAATTGACTTTCATTTATGAGTATTACAAGTTTCATGTTCAACACTTAAGCATTTGAAGTCATCCTACTCAGTTTAATTGCATTTAGAGAAGATTTGGTGCCATTTCCCCAAGGGTTGAATTAGTGATTTTGTAGTTGTTTGGGATGTATAAATAATAGATCAATGTTATGAGCAATGATGCTAAGAAGAATACAAGGAAATAGATCTTTCTATTAAGAATTCTCACAAGCATACACAAGAAAAATAGAGAGAAGAAAAGAGACTGAATCACATGAATGAAGAGATGAATATTGGTGTGTATCCTTCCATTGAATAATGATGAATAATAGTGTACATAAATAGTACATCCCTCATAGGAAAATTGAGTTGTATGGAGACAAATAATAAAGCTCAAAAATGTTGACTTACGAAAATATAGCAAACCCCCATAGGTGGCTAAAGCACTTCCCAAATCTATCAAGGACCTCACGAGTTGGAAAAAGTATGAGTGAGTTGTCAAGGAGATGGAAAAAATATGCTAATCTTAGAAAATGGAGGAAAATTCATGAAGGATGGGTTGGAAACAAAATCACCTAGTTTCCTAGTTTGACTAGCTTTACCTTATCCATAGAAAAGAAGAAAAAGCATAAAAAGAAGAATAAAGCAGAATCCGCTATAAAGTGTTGTATACTAATTCTGGATAGTCAAAAGGTGGTCAAGGTAAACCCAAAATTAGAAATAAATCATTCCCAAGATATAGATGGCATGTATTGACATTAAGGTGAAAGTGGATGCCAACTAATTAAGCTAGTGGGTGAATAATTATTCAAATAATGATTAATTATTGTATACTAATTTATGAGTGGGTTTAATATATTCCAACACCCCCCTATAAGTCTAACTTTATGATGGTATGACAAAAAATATGGATGCATATAGGGACCAGTAACAAGGCTATGATCACCCTTTAACAATTATTATGTTTAGAAAAGTGAGGAAAGAGGAAAAACCACATGGGGAAAATCCTCCCTCAAGATAGGGAAAGGCACAAAATTTGAAATATGTCTTCAACATATCTTCATATTCACTTTAATGAGCTGAATGAACTGCTTCTTGATGAAGGACTTGCTGAATAAATCATGAACTCCATGATCATGCGTTAGAGTGTAGAACCTGCAAGTCGGAAGAGGAGCGACACCTTGTATCTCATCATTTTATGAAGTAGGAGAATTATTTGAATGCTTCTTGCTGCTGTAAAAATCTGATATGAAAACATAATATGAAATGGAAAAGAGATATGTGCATTCTCCTTTCCAAAGAATACAAAAATTAAGGCAATTTATTTCACACCCATTTCCCTGAATAGCTGCAAAAGTGTGATGTGAATCACATGTCAATATTCCAATCTGATGTAGCACCTTTCCAGATCTGATATGAGGTTGATAAAACTCTGATATATCATAAATATTAGCATATGTAACAACAAAAGACAAAGTCTTCAGTGACTCCATGAGGATATAGGGCTAGACTAGGAAAATTATGAGCAACTGGGGAAAACTGATAAGAGTAAAAATCTAAATGATGGATGGGCATAAGATATGAACCATAAGTGTTTAGAACATATCCAAACATGTTTAATATCAGTCCAAATATGACTAAGGTCATGGATAACTAGCCACTGAAAGATAGGAAAGACTTCAAACCATGCAAGATAAGTAACACTGCATAAGACACGAATGAGGAATCAACTAGTGAACTTAGGATTTGTATAGTCTTAGGTGTTAATGTAATTATAACTTCGAAATGTATTCACTTGTATTTCTCATCTATTGTAACCCGATTTTTATTCCGGGATGTTATAGTGTTATGTCATGCTCTGATGTTCTGATCAGGAGAATCAATAATGTAAACAAGTCATGTCAAGTCATTGTGGGTAACCCTCTATTGTCTAAGGGTTAAAGTCCCCGCAGTTCCGGGGCACTAGGGTTATTAGTCTCTCCTAGTGAGGTCGGCCCTAGTAGGTTTTTAGTCATGTTGGGATTAGTATAAATAGAGAGCTAGACTCTCTATTTAACACACAACTCATACACACTCAAGTGTAGCACATAGTTGAGGAAGAGAAAGACATTGGGGCTAGAGGAAAGAGCTTGCTGCTGTTGGGAGATTGTCTTACTGTTTTTGGGTTTCACTTTGGTGCTGATTCTATCTTAGCAGAAGTTGCCGGGTTTTCTAAATTTATGGTTTCCCCAAGAAAAAACACTATGTTCATTGTCTCTTGTGTTTGATTGTTGTTCTTGTTGTTCTCTCAGTTAAAGATCCTAATGATATGCTAGCTTAATGTTGAAAAACTAACATGGTATCAGAGCTAACCTGAGAAGAAGACACTGTGCAGCTGTGGGAACTAGGGCTTCCTATTTTGTGGATCTATCTCCATAGATTTTCAGCGAAATTAGGGTGGAATAAATCTACTCCCTAGGGCGCATCTTTCTGTCGAAGCAGAATCCAATTTTGAGGTTTTTCAGTTTTGGACCATTCACTACTACCGAAAATTAGGGATTTTCACAGAAGAGGAATTTTTCAGTGATCCCAGGCCTGGATTTATCTTTTCCCCAAAATCAAAGTTAGGGATAAATTTCAAGGCATTTGGGTGGACAGAACTCTGGAAAAGCAAAACCCTAATTTGCTCCTGAACTAGTACTACAGGATTTCAACTTCAAATCCAGATCCAACATCTTGACCTGATAAGATCTAAATCTTTTGTATTTCCATTTGAGGTTCTCAGTTAAGATGTCTCATCATACCAATATTTATGAAAAGCTTGAGGGAGTTGATAACTTCTGAGCCTAGAAGTATAGGATCTCCCTGGTTCTGGAAGAAAATAAGTTGGACTCCTATATCGAGGAGGAGGTTCCAATTTCAGAGGGAGATGAGGCCAAGGCCTTACATAAGAAGAAATTGGTTATGGAAAAGAGGATTATTGTAGATTCTATCAAGGATCACCTCATTCCACAGATGTCTTGCCTCAAGACACCTAAAGCCATATTTGATGCCCTAACCAAACTGTTTGAAGGGAAGAACATCAATCGGAAGATGACTCTAAGGAACCAGTTGAAGAATGTCAATATCCAGAATGAGGATACCATTTAGTCATACTTCACAAGGGTCTCCCAGATAAAAAAAAACTAGAAGCTGTAGATGAAGAAGTGGAGAATGCATAAATTATGATGACAACATTGAATGGCCTCCCTAGGTCATGGGATTCTTTCATCCAAGGAATCTGTGCTAGAAAGAAGTGGGTCAATTTCAACATACTGTGGGAAGAATGTTCTCAAGAAGAAGCTCGGATAGCAGCTCGAGAAGAAAAGATGGGAAATGAAGATCAAGATCTCAAAGTACACTCAAAGAAAGGAAGAAGGGAAAAGCATCATCACCAAGGTAAGAATTCTCATCAGAAAGGTTCATGTAAAATCAGATGTTATACATGTGATGAAATAGGACACTTTGCCAGACACTGTCCCGTGAATAAGAATGGGTCCAAGAAGAAGAAATCCAAAAGAAAACATCATCCTCACACTGCTGAGGATGATGATCCTCCAAGGAAGAGAGTAAAGCAAGAAAGTGAAGATTCTTCAAGTGAAGATGAATATGTTCTGATTTTCGCTCTCACGGGAACTATCACACATGGGAGCAAAGATTGGCTTATTGATAGTGGGGCTTCCAAGCACATGACAGGCTTCAAGGAATCCTTTTAGAAACTATCCAAACATAACTCACCCCATAAGGTGAAGCTAGGAGATGACTACCATTATCCAATAAAGGGTAGTGGTGAATCCTCCTACAAGCTAGACTCTGGAAAGTCTATAAAAATGAAGGATGTTCTATTTGTACCAGGATTAAAGAAGAATCTTCTATCCATATCAGCATTGGATGCAAAACGCATGAGGGTTGCATTCATAGATGGTCAAGTCATTATGTGGCCAAGAGGAAAGACTATTGACGATGCAATAGTGATTAGAGAACAAGAAGGAGGTTTATACAAGATGAAGGGCCATTTAGAACAAGCTATGGTCCATGACACAATAGAGCCAAATGAACTATGGCATAGAATGCTTGCAGATGTGCACTACAGAGCACCACCACTTGCAAGTAAAGCTGTTGAAGGTCTTCCAGAAATCCAAGCAAACCATGAAGGGGTCTGTAAAGGATGTGCGAAAGGGAAGAATACAAAGAAGACATTTCCAAGTAGCGAGAGCAAGGCAAATGGAATCTTGGAAATCATCCACTCCAATGTATGCGGTCCAATGTCATCAAGTTCACTAAGAGGGTATGTATACTATGTTTCTTTCATTGATGATTTTTCGAGGAAGACATGGATTTACTTCATGAAGAACTAAGATGAAGTGTTCAACAAGTTCAAGGAATTCAAAGCCTTGATCGAAAACCACACAGAAAAGAATATCAAGACCTTTCGATCAGATAATGGCAGAGAATTCACATCAAATGAATTCAAAGAATTATGCAAGGAATCAGGGATTAAGAGGGAGTTGTCCACTCCTTACATTCCACAACAGAATGGGGTTGTAGAGAGGAAGAATATAACTATCATGGAAGCTGCAAGAGCAATGCTTCATGATCAGGATCTTCCTACGCATCTATGGGAAGAAGCAGCCAGAACAACAGTGTATGTACATAACCATACTTCACATAGAGTACTCGAGAATAAGACTCCTGAAGAAGTATTCTCCGGCAAGAGACCAGAAGTCAGCCATCTCAGAATATTTGACTGTCTAGTGTACATACACATACCAAAAGAGAAGAGAACAAAACTAGATCCTTCAGGAAAGAAGGGTATATTTGTGGGATACTCTGAAAGCTCAAAGGATTTTAGAATATACTTCCGAGGATACAAGAAGGTCGACATCAGCAGGGATGTAACATTTGATGAAGACACAACTTACAACAAATCTAGAAAGAGACATGCTAAAGAACCTAAAGAATCCGAAGATCCTAGAATTCATGATACAACCATGAATGAAGAAATTCAAGAAGAAGATCGAGAATTTGAAGAACCACAAATACCTGTAGATCAACCTCAGGAGAAGAATACTCACAAGAGGAAACCTACTTGGGTACGAGAAATTATCCAAGGTGCGGAAAGATATGGGGCTCCAGAAGAGAATCATAGAGAAAGAAAGAGAACCAGATCGTGTTTCGAATATGTAGCCTTACTATGTGACTTTATCAAAGAAGAATCTTCCAGTTATGAAGAAGCGGCAGAACGGAAAGAATGGAAGGATGCAATGATCGAATAATATCAATCAATCATGAGCAACGATGTTTGGGATGTTGTCCCAAGACCAAAAGGGAAGTCAGTTGTAACTTCCAAATGGATCTACAAGATCAAGCATGCTGCGGATAGTAGCATAGAGAAATATAAGGCAATATTTGTGGCTCGTGTCTTCTCACAGAAGGAAGGCATAGATTATAAAGAAACATTTTCTCCTATAACCAGATACACTTCCATCAGATTAGTACTTGCTTTGGCTGCAGTAATGAAATGGAAGATACACCAAATGGATGTCAAGACTGCTTTCTTGAATGGTGTAGTAGAAGAAGAAGTGTATGTTGAACAACCACTCGGTTTTGAGACAAATGACAGAGAGTCTCATGTGTGTAGACTGAAGAAAGCCTTGTATGGTTTGAAACGAGCACCCAGGACATGGTACGGCAGAATTGACAGCTTTATATCTAGTTTGGGCTTTACCAAGAGTAAAGCAGATTCCAACCTTTACTACAAGGTTGAAGATGGAAACCCAGTGATGCTTCTACTATATGTATATGATCTGTTTGTAATAGGTATGGATGGGTTGATTGCTGATACAAAGAGAAAGATTGCTGTCGAGTTCGAAATGAAGGACTTGGGTATGATGCATTATTTTCTAGGCATGGAGGTGTGGTAGAATGCGGATGGTATCTCCCTCGGACAAGGGAAGTATGCAGTAGAGATCCTGAAGAGGTTTGGGATGATGGACTACAAGGCTATGGCCACACCTATGGCATCGAACCTAAAGCTATTGAGTGATGCTTCATCAGAGACGGTTGATGCTACGACGTATTGTCAGATGATTGGGTCCTTGATGTATCTGATGAACACGAGACCAGACATTTGCTTTGCTATGAACACCTTGAGCCAGTTCTTGACATATCTGAGAAATGCTCACTTGATTATTGCAAAGCATATTTTGAGGTACCTGAGGGTTACAATTGATTATGGGCTCAAGTACGATGCATATAAGAAGATTAACCTAGAGGGTTATGTTGATTCAGATTGGGCAGGAAATTCCATCGATATGAAGAGCACTTCAGGGTGTTGCTTCAGTATGGGATCAGGTGTGATCTCTTGGTTTAGCAGGAAGCAATCCTGTGTGGCACTGAGTACAGCTGAAGTAGAGTATGTTGCAGCATGTTCAGCTAGTTGTGAGGCAGTATGGCTACGAAAGCTACTGTCTAATTTATTTCATCTCCAAATGGATGCTACTTGTATACACTGTGACAACCAGAGTTGCGTGAAGTTGTCAGAGAATCCAGTGTTCCATGACAAGTCGAAGCATATTGAGATCAAGTATCACTATATCAGGGATATGGTGCAGAGGGGAGCAGTAAAGCTCCAGTATGTTGCGACGAAGGAACATATAGCTGATGTGTTGACGAAGCCATTGGATAGGGTGAAGTTCGAGTACTTTAGGGAGAAGCTTGGTGTTCTCCAGATCGAGGTTTCCTCCAAGGGAAAGTGATGAATCCCATATCCATTTTGACATGGTCAGAGGATTGGTTCCTTCCATGGTCAAATGTAAGGGCTGATCCATTCTATCATGGTGAGAGGATTGGTTCCTTCCATGTTAGATATGAGTGTTGATTTCCATTCTGGGAATGGAGGCACCTGGTTAGTTACTAGAAACACTCAGTTCGGGACTGAGAAATCCATTCTGATGAGTAGGTCAAATATAAGGGCTGAACTAATCTGTCATGGCTAAAGGATTAGGTTTCTCCCATGTCAGATGTGAGTGTTGGCCATTCTGTTGAGTAGGACATATGTAAGGGAAACTACCATTCTGGGAATGGAGGCACCTGGTGATTTACCACGTAGCTCAGTCTGGGACTAGGGGCCATTCTAGCGAGGGTGTAGGATTTGGTTCCTACCAGGTCATATGTGAGTGCACGCCCTTATGAACACTCCTGTTGGATTGGTTCCTCGCATGTGTTAGATGTAAGTGCAGGGCCCTTCTAGATATGCATGTTGGATTGGTTCCTCGTATGTGCTAGATGTAAGTGCAGAGCCCTTCTGAACATGTATGTTGGATTGGTTCCTCGCATGTGCCAGATGTAATTGCAGAGCCTTTTTGAACATGCATGTTGGATTGGTTCCTCGCATGTGTCAAATGTGAGTGTTGGGCCTTTCTGACAGGGTTGTGGGATTGGTTCCCACATGGTCAGATGTGAGTGTTGGGAATGCCTTTATGATATGATTATAGGTTAGTTCCTACATGATCATATATAAGTGTTGGGAGAAGACCTACATGGTGGCTAGGCCTACATCCAACATGAAAAAGGGTTGGATCTGTAGAACTTCCTATGACGAGAATAATAATGAGATAGAACCTGTGAAGATTCAGTATTGATGATCCAACAGAGATGATCTAGATCGAGGGAAGATCCATATCCAGAGTTGATGCTCCAGAGATGATCCAGATCGAGGGAAGATCCAGATCCAGGAATGATGCTGCAGATGATCCAGATCTAGTGATGATGATCTAGATCTTGATGGTCGAGATCCAGAGACGAAGATGACTAGAAGACAAAGAAGACTTGAAGACAAAGATGACTTGAAGATGTAAGTGGCGAGAAGACCTAGAGAAGAAGACCAGCGATGAAAATTGTGTTGAGAGAATACCTTTCTAGTTAAGAGGGAGTGTTAATGTAATTATAACTTCAAAATGTATTCACTTGTATTTCTCATCTATTGTAACCCAATGTTTATTCCAGGATGTTCTAGTGTTATGTCATGCCCCGATGTTCCAATCGGGAGAATCAATAATGTAAACAAGTCATGTCAAAGTCATTGTGGTTAACCCTCCTATTGTCTAAGGGTTAAAGTCCCCGCAGTTCCGGGGCACTAGGGTTATTAGACTCTCATAGTGAGGTCAGACCTAGTAGGTTTTTAGTCATGTCAGGATTAGTATAAATAGAGAGCTGGACTCTCTATTTAACACACAACTCATACACACTCAAGTGTAGTGCATAGTTGAGGAAGAGAAAGACACTGGGGCTAGATGAAAGAGCTTGTTGTTGTTGGGAGATTGCCTTACTATTTTTGGGTTTCACTTTGGTACTGATTCTATCTCAATGGAAGTTGTGGGGTTTTCTCAATTTATGGTTTTCTCGATAAAAAACACTGTGTTCATTGTCTCTTGTGTTTGATTGCTGTGCTTGTTGTTCTCTCAGTTAAAGATCCTAATGATATGCTAGCTTAATGTTGAAAAACTAACATTAGGATTATTCAGAGGTATGGTATATGGTATGTATGGTGTTATGATATGTGTATAAACCTGAAAATATTCTTCTAAATCAGAATCCAAAGGATCACATATAAGCATATCAATAGACTCATGGGAATACACTGGTAATGAATCCTCTGTATGAAAGGAGGAAAGAATGAGATGTTCACAATCTTTAAGGAGGTTCTAAGTATTGATGCCAAGAACAAAGGAGGAGATGCTGAAGCACATGAGATCAAGTAAGGTAAGTGGTATGACACAAATAAGGCTTTATTTAGCTAAGCAGACATCCTGGAAATCACAGGGTTGCGCATCATCAATGAGAGAGGTATGCACAAAGTGTGAAGGATCTAGCACATAGATATCATAATCTAAGATAGGATATTTTGAGAATAATGAATGGGTTATAGGATCATCATAAATATCAATAGCAGATCCATATGTTACTTCTTTTTCATCATTAGTATCACAAGAAGAAAAATCACCTTCAAGAGACATAGAAAAAGATGGCTCTTCAATATTTGCTTCTTCATTGAAGGAGGAAGCATTCGAATCAAGGATAGTAGTAGCAACATGAAATGTATGAGAAAATTATTCATCATGATAAACTTCATTAGAGAATGTAGAGGCCAAGAAATCTTGAGAGAGATAACAAGAGGAGATGATGGGTTCACTCCATGCTTCATCTTCTATTTCCTGCAAACCAAAAGCTTTTTCCAAAATTTTCCAAAGCTCAAATGGATACTTAGCAGAATCTATGAGATGATATATAGTTGGATACATTCCCAAACACATAATTCTATTATCTCTATCACAATTATTAATCCAATCAATATTCTCTTCATAAGACTCATGTTCGCTCAATGCACCAATGGAGACATCAAAGAGACATTGCCACTTCAAGTATGTGCTCATCTTTGGCTTCCAATCAACATAGTTGAAAGGAGATAGTAGAGGAAATTTTGAACCCATATTGAAGTTTTTGATATGCTCTAGGAGATACTCTTTGCAACCTGCAAAACAAACTAGGAGAAAATCTTATAAGCTAGACAAGCTCTTCTTCAGAGAGGGATAGGAGACTGGATACGCTCCTCAACTCTGTAGAACTTGATCAACCTTGC
This sequence comes from Pseudotsuga menziesii, assembly GCA_001517045.1. Classification (NCBI taxonomy): domain Eukaryota; kingdom Viridiplantae; phylum Streptophyta; class Pinopsida; order Pinales; family Pinaceae; genus Pseudotsuga; species Pseudotsuga menziesii. The sequence continues at coordinate 228,005 of LPNX010041440.1, forward strand.
TGATATGATACCATGTAGAAGATGGAAAGGTAGTGATCCCTGTAGCTCTGATACCATGTATAAATAATATATAAATTCTATGAGCAATGATTCTAAGAATAAGCACAGGAAATAGATCTTGCTACTAAGAATTCTCACAAGCATACACAGAAAAAATAGAAAGAAGAAAAGAGATTGAATCACATGAATGAAGAGATGAATATTGGTGTGTATCCTTCCATTGAATAATGATGAATAACAGTGTACATAAATAGTACATCCCTAATAGTAAAATCTATTTGTATGGATACAACTCATAAAGCTCAAAAAGGATGACTTGCCAAAATATAGAAAACCCCCATAGGTGGCTAAAGCACTTCCCAAATCTATCAAGGACCTCACGAGTTGGAAAAAGAATAAGTGAGTTGCTAAGGAGATGGAAAAAACATGCTAATCCTAGAAAATGGAGGAAAATTCATGAAGGATGGGTTGGAAACAAAAGCACCCAGTTTCCTAGTTTGATTAGCTTTACCTTATCCATAGAAAAGCAAAAAAAACAAAATCTGTTGTAAAGTGTTGTATACTAATTCTGGATGGTCAAAAGGTTGTCAAGATACCCCCATAATTAGAAATAAATAATTCCTAGGATATAGATGGAATGTATTGAATTTAAGGTGAAAGTGGATGCCAACTAATTAAGCTAGTGGGTCAATAATTAATCAAATAATGATTAATTATTTTATCCTAAGTTATGGGTGGGTTTAATATATCCCAACATGATAGAGGGTTATAACAACCTGTATAAACTGAATAATGATGCATATGAGACCTTAAAAATGTCCCTTAAACATCCTCTCTCTCTTTTCAGAAATTTTAGTGGGTTTGGGAGCATTTGAGAAGCCAATTCCAGCATTTACCCAGGGGGAATTGGAACCCCAATTTGGTAGTAAAGGCTCCTACTTTGACCAGAACATTAAAACAATTTGCAGAAGTAATTGGAGGGTCATAAAAAATACCTGAACATCATATTAAATTATTAATATAATTCATACACCTTCTCATAATATTTGGGAGCATTTGGGCCTTTTTGGAGACCTAGACATCAAAACTTGTCAAAGGTCGAAATAGGAAAAAAAGTGAAAAATTGGTCATTTTAATAGAAATTCGAAAAAGGGACATTACAAGTGGTATCAAAGAATGGCATTGGCACCTTATGGTCTTAACAAGGATTCAAATAAATAATACACCACCCTTAGAACTTGAATTTGAAGGTATTTTTGTTGAAGAAGAAGAAGTAGAAGAAGAAGAGGTTGATTCTATTGAAACTATGAATAACGAGGGGAATGGACTCCCTAATGATAAGAATAAGGAGGAATATATTAAACTCATGAAACCTATATCTGATGATAGAACCAATAACATGAACCAATATCTTATGAAAGGATTCGAATTGTTGGCTATCCAATTTGGAAGCAAAGGAGTAATAGGAGATATCAGTAGTTCACAATCATAAGAAAATAAGACAATGGGTGAGCATACTTTCTCAAGAATAGGACCCCATAATAGACCCCATGAATTTTAGAGCACACCAAGGCCTACTGCAACCAAATTTCTTATACCTAAAGAAGAGCCTAACATTCAACTTGAACTTGCTACAATGGAAAAAGAATGGGATAAATTGGATGAAGATTGTAAGAAAAGTGTACCATTTGATCAATACTTTCTTGCTGCAAAAAAAAGAAAAAAGAAAGAAGATAACAGGTCTCTATACAAAAAAAAAGAATTAAATTATGCCATTGGTAAAGTGCCACTCCCCACTTTTGATGGTTCCTCTCAAAGTTCTGCTAACACTTGGGTGCAAAAAATAGATGTGTATTTTCAGTTGAATCTAATGGTGGAAGAAGATGCCTTAAAAATGGCCATCTTGAACTTGGAAGGAGATGAAAATGAATGGTGGTTCCATGGCCTGAAAAATTTGGGTCATGATCAGGTTAAAATAGATGGAGAATTTATTGACAGGGTAGTAGAGATATTTGAGCAAAAAGATCCAAAATTGTCTTTCAAAGAACTAGCCCAATTGAAGCAAGTTAGGAGCCCTACTGATTATATGATGGAATTTAAAAAATTATCAGTCAAGGTGGCTGATGTGTCTATGGGAAGGTTAGTATTGATTTTCAATGAAGGTTTTGTTGAACCCTTAAAAGGATTTTTCAAATCCCACAAGCCCACTACATTAAAAGATGCAATGAGCTTGACTAGAGATCTCCAAAATGTGCTTCCTAGAACAAGATTCCCTCCCAATACTGACTTCGTATTTGAAAAGAAACCTTGGAAAAGAGATACACCTGATAAAAATCCTGGGTAAATAAATTCACTTGAAAAGAATAATAAATAAGGACTAAACAGGGATGAACTTCGAAGAAAAAAATTGTGCTTCACATGCTTTCAACCATGAACATCGGGGCATAAATGTATTAAGGGAAAAGTTCAATACATAGAAGTATTTTCTGTTAATGATGAGTATGAAGAGGGTATGGATGAATAAGGACACAATTCAGATAAAGAGGAGGTAAATGAGATAGCAGCTGAAGAATAAAGACAAGAAGAAAATCAGCCTTCATCGAACAAAGCAAGAATGGCAGTACTTTCAGCAGTGCCTTGCTATCACACTATTCGATGCAAGGGTGTGGTACTAGGACAAAGAACTTCATTTTTGGTAGATGGAGGGGACACACATATTCATTCATGTAGATATGGTGGAGAAAAGGAAGATACCTATTGAACCATTTGATGGCTTCACATTTTTCATTCCCAGTCACAACACAATGCAGTGCAAAACACGGGTTCCAAAGCTACAAGTCACTGTAGGTAACTATAATTTTGTTGATAGTTTTTATGTGATTGATGTTAATGATAATAATGTGGTTTTGGGAGTGTCATGGTTTTATTTTATAGAGGAGAATACAGTAAATTAGCAAATTCCTGAGATGAAATTTCAAGATTGGAAAGGTGCACTAAGGGTTGTGAGAGGGCATCACACTTACCCAAATCAAGTAGTGACTTGCAATAGTATGAGATATATATTGAGGCATGTGGAAATAGAATGGGTTTCTGAAAGTCATATCACATCTCCCAAGCAAAACATAAAGGTTGTTGAACACCGAAAGGATATAGAGAAACTATTGAAAAAGTATGAAAAAGTTTTTAGAGATCTTCCACATGGTAGACCACCTGATAGGGGGGTTGAGCACAACATTGTTTTGGAGGAGCGTACTTCACCCATTCAAATACCACCTTATAGACATCCCAAGAAATTCAGAGATGAGATTGAGAAGGCCATCCAAGAACTCTTATAGTTGGGACTCATTAGACCAAGCTCTATCCCATATGCTTCTTCAATAGTGTTGGTAAAGAAAAAAGATGCAACCTTGAGGATGTGTATAGATTTTGGCGCTTTGAAAAATAATACCATAAAGAATAGGTATCTTATTCCTAATATTGATGAGCTCATGGATGATCTATTTGGAGCCAAATATTTCTCTGAAATTGACCTTAGATCAGGTTATCACCAAATTCGAATGAAGGAAGAATATGTGCAAAAGACTGCTTTTCGATGTCATTATGGTCACTTTGAGTTTCTTGTTATGCCATTTGGATTAACTAATTCTCCAGACACATTTCAAGAATGCATGAATAGAATCTTTTGCAAGTGTCTTAGAATGTTTGTTTTGGTCTTTTTTGATGATATTATCATTTACAATCCTTGTTTGCTAAGATGTCTAAATGTGAATTTGGGATGAAGGAACTATTATATATTGGGCACATTATTGGGAAAGAAGGAGTGAAAGTACACATGTAAAAAATTAGGGCTATATTAGAATGGCCATCACAAAAAAATATCATCGAATTAATAGGCTTCATTGGAATATGCACCTATTATAGAAGGTTTGTGAAAGGCTTCTCCAAGTTGAATTCTCCACTCACTGATTTAACTAAGAAGGATGCTTTCAAGTGGGATGAAGAGGCTGAAAAGGCCTTCCAAAAATTGAAAGAGGTAATGAGTAGTTGTCCCATACTTGCATTACCTGAGTTTTCTAAGCATTTTGTTGTTGAATGCGATGCTTTAGGTGGAGGAATAGGGGTTGTCCTAAAGCAATGGAAACACCCTATAGCATTTGAGAGCAGAAAGTTGCAGACTCATGAAACAATTTACTCCATATATGACAAATAAATTTTGGCCATCATGCATGCATTGGCCAACTTTCGACAATACTTGGTAAGAAACAAGTTTGTGGTGAAAACTAACCACAATAGTCTAAGGCACTTCCTCACCCAAAAGGATCTAAATGAAAGGAAACAAAAGTGGGTAAGAAATATTCAATATTACGATTTTGATATTGAATATGTGCAAGGAAAAAATAACATTGTAGCAGATGCATTATCTCGAAGACCTTCTATTTCTCTCATGGACTTTGCTAAGGATTGGAAAAACATGCTACTAGTTTAATATGCCAAAGATAAATTTGCTTGTGATGTATTAGATGGAATAAAGGGGGATGATAACTATAGGATTGTGAATGGGCTGATATATTATAAGGTAATAATTTATTTGGTTCAATATTCAAAGCTCAAGTAAATTTTTTTGCAAGAAGCACATGATTCCCCACTAGCTGTCCATCTGGGGATCTTCAAAAATTATAGGCAATTAAGACAAATATTATTTTGGAAGGGGATGAAGGAGGATGTTCAGAAATATGTGAATGAATGGAAGGTATGTTAGAAAATCAAATAAGATATTACATGCCCATCTGGTTTATTGCAACCATTTCCCATTCTGGAGCAACAATGGGACATTATTTCAATGGATTTCATCACCGGTTTGCCCAAATATTTGGGTAAGGATTGCATATATGTGGTAGTTTATAAATTGAAAAAAATTTCTCATTTCTTTTCTCTTACATCATCTTTTAGTGCTGCACAAGTGGCTGATATTTTTTTCAATTAAATCTTTAGATTGCATGGGCTCCCCAAGAGCATTGTAAGTGATAGAGATAGTAGATTCTTGGGTTCTTTTCAGAATTTTTTTTTTAGATTGGTGGGCACTCAGTTGAATCCAAGTACAAGATGTCATCCACAAACTAATGGAAAACAGAGAGGGTGAATCAATGGTTGGAATGGTACCTAAGAAACTATGTGGGAGAGCATAAAAAAGCATGGGCAAAATGGATACACTTGGGTGGGTTTTGCTACAACACCACTTTGCATAAGTCAATAGGGATGTCTTCTTTAAAAGAATTATATGGTTATGATGCACTTACCTTTTTTGAGATGATATTTGGTGATAATAGATCTCCAAAATATATATATTGGGTGGAAGAGAGAGAAGAAATTTTAAAGCTTTTGAAAGACAATTTGCAGGTTTCCGAAAATCAACAAAAACAATATGCAGATAGACATAGAGAAGAAAGGACCTTTCAGGTAAATGATTTAGTATATTTGATATTGCAGCCATATAAACAAACTTCTCTAAGAAATAATGGAGTAGAAAAGCTAAAACCAAGATACTATGGCCATACAAGGTAGTTCAGAAGATTGGGGAGGTAGCATATTAATTGGAACTTCTAGAAGGGAGTAAAATCCATAATGTATTTCATGTTTCTTGTCTCAAAAAATCTCTTGGTCAGCAAATTGTCACTTCAGAAATACTTCCTCCTTTGGATGATGAAGGTCATCTCACACTTGTTCCGGAAAATATTTTGAAGACAAGGGAAAGGAGATTGAGAAGCAGAACTATCAAAAAATACTTAGTACAATGGAAGGATCTGCCAAGTAAAGATGCCACATCGGAAGAGAAGAATATTTTGCAGCATCCAAATCTAAATATTCTTGAGGAAAAACAATCTTGGGTGGGGAGGATTGTAATGTCCCCATTCAAATAATTGCATAACAGGACAATTCCTTCAATACTACTAGTTCCCTAGGTTGGATGGATACATTTGGAATTTTAATAAGGGAGCTAATAAATGATGTGCAGACATTAGAATGGAATACTTATTTAACCAGCCTAGATCCAAATCCTAGGCTCTATCAAGCGCCGAGAAGGATCAAATCTCCCGAGGTTCAAACCTCCTTTAGTGCAATACCCGAGAAGAGGTTTGCACCTCGGGAGATTTGATCTCTCTCGGCGCTTGATAGAGCCTAGGATTTGGATCTAGGCTGGTTTCAGTGGTGGGAGGTGACACAAAACTGGAGTATATCCATGTAAGCTTAGTATCTTTAGTTTATGTAGTGAAATAATACATTTTAAATACTTAGACACAATTAGCAATCACAATCTCTCAAGTAGATTACATGATAATCAATTAAAATAATAAGTTACTGTCATTAGAGGGAGGGATCATCCACTCGGGGATTAGAGGGATTTTCCTACCAATCATTCTCAAGAGTGAATTGTGCAATTAAATTTTTTCATTGTCTCTGTAGGAATTAGAGGGATCCAGAGAAAAGAGATAATTTGAAGGTTTTGGCAACAAAAAAAAAACAAGGATTTTATGACCCAATATGTACCACACCCTGTAAATAAGGATCTATATCTATTTATCCAGTAACTATAATCTTTTTAGAAATTTTAAAGTATAATAATGAATACACAATTTAAGCATATCTTCATTTGTTTCATTATGATTCACCAATAGATGGTACAATGTTCATTAAAAAACAATCTTGGGAAATGAAGCTATTGATTAGTGTTTGAAATAATATATTTTTTGAATTTTTTTTTTTAAGGAGTTGTTTATTTTTTTATTTTCATTTTTAATTGAAACTTGGTAAAAGAAATTAACAAATCTCCTTGAGTGAAATTTACCATGGATTGTTTAAGAAGCCTTGCATGGTTGTTTAGGAGGCCTTGCACATGGTTTTAAAACCTTGTGCAAGGCCAAATTTTTGAGGAATGTGTAGAGGGAATATATACATGTAAGCTTACTATATTTAGTTTTCAGTAATTAGAATTAAATCCACTTCCATGTAAGCTTACTATCTTTAGTTTCCAGTAATTAGAATCAAATCCACTCAGGAATTAGAGGGATTCGCCTACCAATCATTCTCAAGAGTGAAATGTGTAATTAATTTTTTTAAATGTCTGTGTAGGAATTAGAGGGATCAAATCCACTTTGAACTTTACGAATTCAAACCCAAAATTATGATTGGTTTATTTCTTTTTAGTTAACATTTAGTTTAAAATAATGGATCAATAGATTTTGTTCAAAGCAATTTATTTATTCTAAATTTGGGATTTTTTTGGACTTTTTAATAAAACTTTTTGGGAATTTATTTTGGACCTTTTAATAAGATTTTTTTAGACTTTTTAATAAATTTTTTTGGGAATTTGTTTTGGACCTTTTAATAAGATTTTTTTAGGCTTTTTAATAAATTTTGATTAGAATATTTTTTTTTGTTAAAATCTAACTTTGTAAATGTTTAAATTATATTTTTCTATTTGTAAATAAATTCAGTACCAAACATATTATCTAAAAAATAATTAAAAACTTAAATGAGTTGGAATAAATATTGTTTAAACTAAATTGATTCATAAGACCGAATTGTTTATAACCATAAAACACTGAGAACAGAACAGAACATGAATATTCATTATTATCCATATCATTCATGGATTTACTACGTAAGTCTGCATTGAAATCATGAATGATTCATTCAAAATCGATATAAATTTTAAGAAAAAGAAACATGCCACTTCTTGGTGGACAATCTGATAATAGAGAATATGAGGCGAGCCCAATCTACTATCAGATATAATAATGCCAGCCGCTTTTCTCAGTTATTGTTTGTTGCTTTTAAACTTTTAAACCTGCACCCAAGATACTAAAATGAAATGTGCTGATAAATTTAAAACGTTTAGATAAAAACAAAAAAATGCCAACTTAATATAAAATTTAGAAATATTTGTGTTGTAATTGGATTTTGGTAATTTGAATATCAATTTCAATAAGCTGGTGTGGTATTCATAGTAAAACTATAACCTCCATGGGATTGCTAAAATTTTTAAAAAATGAAAACAATACATTTTTTTAAAACTTATATCACAACAATATATATTTTTTCAGTTTATTTGTTAAAGACAATATGAATTTTATTAAAGATATCTTGGTCTTAGGCTTGTAGCCGTTGAGGCCTGATATGGCTGCAAGATGACTCCAGGTGCCGACCAAGTGCAATTTGCTCCAGGGTTTCAAAAATCAATCAAAGATGACCCAAACATATATAAAGCCCCCAAACCTTCAATAAGAGATCCATCATAGTGGCGATTTTTTCATTTCTTGTAGTGTACTCTACTTAAAACCCATTATTTACCTTACCAAACCCTAATCTTAAGGAGAAGAAAGCAGCTTGCATTGTCATAGTAACTCAGGCCTGTACCCTTTTGAATCCCACTCATTAAATAAAACCCTAATATTATTCATCGCAACCATTACTATTGAAGGGTTTTCATTGGATCCTTCAGCAATGTAGGTACAATTACTTTATTTGCCAAATTTACGGGGATACAACCTATATAATATAGAATGCTTGTAATATTAATTCACAACCATTACTATTGAAGGGTTTTCATTGGAAGGAGATCTAGGGTTGTAGAGTCATTCAATTATAGCACGTTGTTTTTGCATCTTCGCTAGCTTACGTTTGATTGCTTGAAGCATTCAGATTCCATGGCTTACACAAAAAACACTGTTTGTGTATCTCGAGAGGAGGACTGTGGAATTTTAAGAAGCATAAACTACCTTAAGGTAGTTTCTGTTGTCATCGACAAATTGGAAGGTGTCCGAAGATCTCACGAGGTTGTTAAGGTCGGTAAGAATATTGACACTGAATACTTTAAAATGCAGGATGAGCTAGCAGATTGTTTCCGCCAAATTGAAGCCCTAAAGGTACATATTCGTATTGTTTGTTTTACATGTTTTCAATAGGCAAAGCAAAACTTCCTGTATATTTCTTCAATTAAAGCTCTAGGTCATTATGTATGCAAAATATAAATTGTGTCATGAAGGAGGCCGAAGTGAATTTAGCTGAGAAAGCACGAGCACTACAGAGGGTTATGGATGAATTATGCCTCAAGGGAGCGAATAATACTTTTGCAATAGGTTCTAGCCATATTGCAGTTCACAGCGTGTGTGAATCCAATGACCTTCCTTCGGCAATGGCGCTTGTTGAGTTGACTGCCAGTTGTCAGGATGTCTTTGCATCACAATTTGGATTCCTTCTTTTCCTCTAGATTGCAGCTATCACTTATCATATCAACAGCAAAAGCTCAGGGAATGTTGGACAGTGTCAAAGCAGAGAGGGCAAATAAATCTTCTTTTTCGTAGAGAATCATGAGGAAGTAGCTAAAATGATGAAACTGTCAATGCATCTTGGACTTCAACGCCTCTGCCTTCAACTGTTCATGATAAGCTAGATTAATTGAAATATCATCCATAGTGGCTTACCTCCAGTTGAAATATGATGCCTCTGCCTATTCATGGTAAGCTTAACCAAATTAAATATGATCCATCACAATCGAAAAGCCTCTGTTTGTTCATTTTCCAGTTTCAGTCATAACTTACAGTAATGCTTCACATGGGCTGTAGGTATAATTATTAGTTATTACACTGGTCTGTAGAGTTATTAATATATATATTTTACATCATTTTTTGGAGATGTCGCCGGATATATGTAAGCTTAGTATCTTTATTTCAAAATCTTGTGATTTGGAACTATGACATAGATTGAGTAACTTATTTACATCACGTTACAAGATCTCTCCCATTAGATTCACTATCACTATTTTTTTTGCCGACATGTTACAAATGTTACTAACGTTACATCACGTTACAAGATCTCTCCCATAATATTCGCTTTCACTATTTTTTTTTGCCGACATGTTAGTAACGTTACATCACGTGACAAGATCTCCCCCATAATATTCACTTTCACTATTATTTTTTGCCGACATGTTAGTAACGTTAAATCACATGACAAGATCTCCCCCATAATATTCACTTTCACTATTATTTTTTGCTGACATGTTAGTAACGTTACATCACGTGACAAGATATCCCCCATAATATTTACTTTCACTATTATTTTTTGCTGACATGTTAGTAACGTTACATCACGTGACAAGATCTCCCCCATAATATTCACTTTCACTATTATTTTTTGCCGACATGTTAGTAATGTTACATCATGTGACAAGATCTCCCCCATAATATTCACTTTCACTATTATTTTTTGCCGACATGTTAGTAACGTTACATCACGTGACAAGATCTCCCCCATACTTGGCTGTAGAGCGCCTCTCGGCGCAATAATGGAGTTTATTAAGTAAATACAAGAGAATATTGAAGTGGAAATGGAGCATGGAGATACATGGAGATTATGGAGCCCACACAATATAGAATTTATGTGCCACATGGCATCCTCCTCTTGCAATTTTGAATCCATGGGAAGCCTAATGTTCTTGGATGAGTCCTCCTCTTGAAATTTTGAATCCATGGGAATCCTTATGTTCTTGGATGATTTAGAAGGCTAATACAATTGGCCATATGAAATGTAGGTCAAATTGGGAAGGAAATGTAACTTACATGGGAGAGGAAGAGTCAAATGGGAGCTTCTTCGACACTTAGGCTAGATTCCCTAGGTAGACACATATACACTCCCAAATGGAGAGTCAAATGGGAGCTTCTATGACATCTATGACATCTATGACACCAATGATGAAGATGTTATGAAATTTATGATATATTTCTGGCCTGAAGGCTGAAATATAACCATTATGACATGTCAGGTCTAAATATAGCATCCAAAAGGGCGCTCATGTGAGTTGGGGAAGCTCAATGGGTTCCTACTCGAATTGGGGGAAGATGGAAGGCTAGGAAAGGGAGGATACATGGAAAATCTTGAGCACTCACCCTAATTAGAATTGGATTGATTTTGTGGATGTATTGGTAAACTTATAAGAATAATTATGTTTATAAAATATAGGGATAAACCAAGAGTGAAATTTTCATTTGTGAAGAGAGAGAGAGCTAGTGGGTGACTAGTTTCTTGCCTTAGACAATTTCGAGGGTGAAATATTCCCATCCAAGTTGGTTTTTGGAGAGGCCACTCAGGTTCAAGCTACAGGTATTCTCATATTTCCTTCTAGTGCAACACTTTCTCTCAACCATTTCCAGTTTTTATTGCATATTCTTGCTCATGGAGGGATTGCACTTTGGGTGAGCTAGTGTACTCTTTGGTAGAGATTATACTGGTCAATTTCTGATTGTAATAAGTTTAATATGATATTTTATTAATTCTCATAAATTTTAAGTTCTAAATTCCAAATGGTTTTATGTAAAAATGTCTATTAATGAGCAAACAATGACCATTTCCCCACTATATTGATGTATGCCATGGTAATGCTGATTATTTCAAATGAAAGAATGTCTATATGATATATTTATGATGAATTGAGTGTAATTTATTAGTATTACAAGTTTAATGTTCATCACTTAAGCATTTTAAGTCATCTTACTCAGTTTAATTGCATTTGGAGAAGATTTGGTGCCATTTCCCCAATGGTCAAATTAGTGATTTGTAGTTGTTTGGTAGAGGGTTATAATAGACTATATAAACTAAATAATGATTCATATGAGACCTTAAACAATGTCCCTTAAACATCCTATTCCTCTGTTCATAAATTTGAGTGGGTTTTGGAGCATTTGAGAATCCATTTTCAACATTTACCCATGGGGAACTGGAACCCCAATTTGCTAGTAAAGACTGCTACTTTGACCAATATATTAAACACGTTTGAAGAAGTAATTGGAGGGTTATAATCCATCCTTGAACATAATATTAAAGTCTTAATATCATTCATACACTTTCTCAGAATATTTGGGAGCATTTGGGTCAATTTGGAGACCTAGACATCAAAACTAGTCAAAGGTCGAAATAGGAAAAAAAGTGAAAAATTGGTCATTTTAATAAAAATTCAAAAAAGGGAAATTAAAATTTGAGATAAATCCATCCCAATGTGTTTGATTTTGTATTTATTTAATTTTAAATATGATAATTTTATTCACATCTAGATCTAGGAGCGCAAGAGACTTCCATAATTCGAATTACTTTGCAAAAACCAACAAAAAGATTGAAAGAGGAACAAAAACTACATACACATGTGAACACAAAGTTGATATTATTGAACTGTCTAACATATGAATGTTTTTAGATCAGGTATATATTACATTAGGAATGATTTATGAGGCTTAGGAAGCCAATTGGGAGTGTATATGTGCCATGGCCAAAATTGACCTCAATCCATCGTAGGTAGACCAATGAAGGTCCAACTCAACCAAATCGGGAATGAAACATGGTGTGAACATTGGTCACACGTTGGTGACGTGTGATGGGAAAATAATCAGTCCAAGGCATGCATGGGTGAGGAAATAGAGGTGTGTGGGAGGCTCAATGTGACAATAAATGCTCCTATGAGAGACACAATACACCACTAGTGCCCCTAGTCAAACCCAGATTCCCCAAAACAAGGAGGTAGCGCTCCAAGGAATTAATGAGGGAGAACATGTGCTAGTTTGACCAATCTAGAGAACTGGTGTGTGTGTGTGTGTGAATGGTATGAAAATAACCAGTTGACCTCCTAGACCAATTTCCCTAAGTCTAAACCATGGCAACGTAATGCTTAGAAGAAAATGAAATTAACTAAGGTATAAACTAAGGTACTAAGGATGAATTATTGTTCTAACATGAAATATTCTCAAATTTATTTACATTTAGTTTTTTTTCAATTATTAAGCCGCTGAATCAACTTGTATGTTGTGTCTTTCCTTGCAATGACAAATTTGTTTCATTTAGATTAATTATCTAGTTTTCACATGTTGAAATTTGTATTAAAAAAACCAATTATATTTGTTTTACAAAAACTTTATTTTATATACAAAAAAAAATGGATGTCAAACAATTTAACCACCACCCAATTGTTTGCATCAAACGCGTTATTGATGAGAAAATATTGAGACGATGATTCCAAATCAACTTCCTCCATCCTCAAAGAGGAAACCTCTTAAAGCGTGAAATTCAAGAGGAAATAGCGAGAAAATTTAAAATAACTGATAGAAAAAATATCTTTTTCTTTGGTTTTCGTACCTAGGGCCAAAGATCCTTAGGGTTTGTCTTGATTTATGATAAGGTATAAGATGTAATTAAATATGAACGTAAATGTAGGTTGTTGAAAAATGGGATTCATGATCCTAAATAAAAAGTATACGAAGCAATGAAAAAAGGGAAAAAATAATTTGTGGCGTCATGCTTAGGAAAAAATAGATTAGTTTAGATGGACACTTTGTTTTCCATGTTAAACAAAAAGAAAGAAAATAAGGAGTTTAAAATATTTGTAAATTTTGAGCTAGTCGATAATATAGTTGGAAAGCATATTCAAAATCATTTCCATCTAAAGGATATGAAAATGTGATTTATATTATCTGTTGTTTGGATGTGTTTTCATGATGCTAATAATTAAATTATTGATAGTTTTGGTGCATGATTCGTTTCATTGTTTTCAACCATCAAATATCATAGTGAGAGTCCACTTTTGAACTCAATTGGATCTGTAAATATCATAAATGTTTATTTTAAGTTTCATTACATTTTTTTGTGAGAACTATTTTTCTTTTCTTAGTAATCATCTCTTTGTAATTCTCTTTTTGTTAGTTGGAAATAGACCCATAACCACACTTGAAGTAGGAGTGCATGGTTTCTTCACAGTCATACCCAACACCGATCATCAAAAACATGGATGGATAGTTTCTTGCCATGAATATTATTATTACAATCCAATATTCTTTGTGTACAACAATATCCATAGAGGTTGAAGAGAAACATATGGAACCATTGGCAACTTGACACCTCTCGAAGATTTTTTTTTTATGACCACAAAATATATTCGTTTCATTTGAGAGTAATTTTATAGGAATATGTTTTATATGTCTATAATATGTACTCACTTAACATTGAATTGAACAAATGGGATAGCCATAGAATCCACACAGGACGTATCAAACAATCAATGTGTCTGACGATACATCACAACCAATTGATATGTCTTTTTGTTTGATGAGGAGTTAATGCACACAGAGAGGAAAAGAATGGACAAAGATTTATTTGGTGTTTTTATTTTTTTATTGTGAAAATATATTAGGCTATAATTTATTACTGCATAGCATCAGGTGAGAGTGGTTTGAATGTTTGTTTTTTGGAAACTCTGTTGTAAGCATGTTTTTGAAAACGATTCTAGTCTTGTGACCACTTTTTGTGAATTATGGAGAGACAAAGTTCATTTGAAAAAGGATACTTGTTGATTAAGGATGAAAAATAGTTACCTCCGACACATTCTAATTTTATAGCTATTTTAGTTTATCTAAGGAGAAGACTATAATATTATTTGTATATACCATTCTTTATACTATAGGATTCCTTGTACATGGAATTGCGTTGCTTCTTATATAAATAGTTTTGTATATATATGAAGTTTAGTTCAAAAAAATTAAGCAAATGTTGAAATAACTCACATTATACACCTTGTATATGAGTTCGAAATGACAACAACTTCTAGCTCTTGTAGTGCAGGATCCAAAAAAAAAAACTTTTCTTCTTTCAATTTGCACTGGAGTATGATTGGAGGTAACAATGTTGCGTGGATAAAATCAACTAGATATAATGAGTTTATTATTGGGGAAAACAAGAAGTTATTGTATCCAACGATCTTTCTAAAAAGTTTCAACAGGAAATCAAAACAAGAACATGAACATGAACATGCTGGAAACCAAAAGTATAGAATTGACACCCCTTTGGAATATATAGTGTAAGTACTTTTCTTCTACTTGTTTTTCTTATATTAATCTTATTTTAAATTCAAAATTTAGTGTGTTAATATTTTGTTGTTGATTGTAGGTTTTGGTGTTCATATGGTCCAGAGGAATATAGAGAGATTGATGCATTGCCTTATGATGTATCAAAAGTTCCTAAAAAGGGTATAGGGAGTCATCTAGGTCATAAACATTTGAGACATTGTTTCACATGTCATTTTAGTGTTCACTTACCCAATAAGGCGCTAGAACGTGCTCTAATCACTTATAGTGAGATGAATCATATAGACATTAAAGGGGAAATTTTCCATGGACAAGATGTTGATGTTTTTGTAGGCACACGGGCATTTCATGCACCACATATTAGCAAGGAACTACTTCAATGGGTTGAAATATGTTTGTTGTTGGGAATGCTAGCAGGATGTGTACATCACAAGCATCATGAACTAGTGCATGAAAAAGTAACATCATCTAAATTTGATTTTAATCGAAATGATTTTCTTACCCATGATGACATTGGAAATGTAGAGAGGAGATTGAAACATGCCGAATATATGTTTGACAAGAATGATGCTCAAAGTGTGCATATGAAAAGTTATAAATCCTGATAAAATATTGTACTACTCAGAGTTTGACAATGCCATAGATGATGAGGGACACACTTCCTTCATTTTATGCATTCAACAACCACTACAGCTAGAATGGATGAGAAAATATGGCCACGATAGTATATTAGCAATGGACTCCACATTTGGAACAAATTTCTTTAAGGAAATTTTATATATCATATACTACTTTTTCGCTTTTATTTATTATTTATAAGATAGTCCAAGCATGTAACTAAGATTATGCTTATTTGTACGTAGTTCCAACTTTATACATTGTTGGTGTTTGATTCCAAACATAATGGTGTTCATGTGGCATGGATTCTAATGTCTAGATCCAAGACATCCGATATTTCTAAATGAATGGAAACGTTACTTCTCAAGGTATGCATGGGTCACGTTGGAATGGAAAGTGAATGCATCCATGATAGATTATGCAACGATAGAGATTGGTGCAATTAGGTACATATAGTTGTCACGATGTTTTTATTCAATTCTCAATGAAATGTTACATCCATCATCAAAGACACATTATACAAGTAGGCCAATATTTTTAATGACGTATAACCTCTATGTGCAATAGGGAAATATTTCCATGTGAAGTCTCTTTATGCAATTGGAATGTAAGGAGGGAATGGTTAAAAAACCTTGTGATGAAAGTTAAATATGATACTACAAGACGCACCATGTTTAAGCGATTAGGTGACATTATGCACACTAAAAAAAATGAATATTTTGCAATTGAGGAGGCCAACAAATTTCTAAATGACTTCCAAGAAGAAACTTCATTTGTTGAGTACTTTAGAGCATGATGGTTGGATAAAATAGGTTTGGATATATACTATAATATGCTATAGATTCACTTTTCATATACTTATTTTATTGCTGCATAATTTATATTTTAGTTTTATATTTATTTTTATAGTTTCATATTTCAATTAGTTCCAAATTTCATATTTTTCGCTATAGTTTCATTCATATCTCACATTTATGCTATAATTTCTACTCACTATTACCTTATGTTCTTTGATGCTCATAACAAATATGGGAAAAATATTGTCATAAGTTCAAAGCACACTGAACAAGAAACCAATAGGGCTATCGAGTCATACCATTCCCATATAAAATATTTTTTTTAAGTCCATACGAGTAGCTTCACAATGTTGAGTGGATTGGTTGGTGCATCAATTGCTAACAGTGGTCCACATTTTTTATTGGTGGCATCAATGTGCAAAGGAAAATGGTTTCCATAGAAATTATAAGGTGGAGAAAATAGAAGCTCATTCATGGCTAAGAGCACAATCTATTCCAGATCATATTGTCATGATCCACCACTCATATCCTTCAATAGCATGGGTGCAAAGTCAACACGATATTGAGAAATCATATATGGTATCGCAATTAGGTCCAAACTTTGTTATGTGTGATTGCAATTGGGAAAAAAATGGATATTTGTGTAAGCATGTCGTTAAGGTTATAATGATGGGGAACAACAAAAGGTTAGAACAAGAAGATATAGAAACATGAATCTATGAAACAACCCCATTTTAGGTGATTATAGTATTCATATTAAATATTTAGATCATTAGTAGTAAATTGTAGTCACTGTGGGCTAATATGGTGTAATGTTTTGTTACCAGATAGCTGAAAATGATGGATTTGGAACTGAAAATGACTTGGATGTTCCTATCATGGTATTCATTTTATGGCTCGATTTATTTTATGTTTATTATCATTCCTTTTCTATTGATATGACTCTTTGTTTTTCACTATGAAGGTAAATGATAACATTGATGGTTCGATGGATCCTTCCACCAATGCTAATCAAAGTCATGGACAAAAAAGAGCCTCACAAAATATTCACAAAATTTTTGAGTCGTTTATGCAGTTACCTAGCGAAGAATCCCATTTTCACTTCCTTGAAAAACGCATGGAATCTGTTGCAAATGAGTTCAAGACAACATTGACATCAACCACTTTAGGGTTGGACCATCTAGTTTCTTCATCTTTCCAACAATTGCAAGATGGTTTTGGGCATACCTTGGAGCGTGAAAGAGATTTCTTGGAAAGGATGGTCACTCGTAAGCGCTCATATGCATCATCTAGTTATGCGCACTTTCTTACCCCAACACAAGCTTCTAGCGCATGGAAAAAGTGTAATGGTGAGCTTGATATAGATGCTAGATGAGATAGTGAAAGAAATCCAAAGAAGTGAAAGCGAGAATTATAAATACTCAAACTTGTTTTTTCTCAAATGTATAATTTTGAATTACAAATCTATCGAATTCCTACAATTTAAAAGAGACTCATTGTTTATGTGAATCCTTTGTGTCTATAGTTTGTTTATGCTTTAAGATGTTAAGTTTGTTGGAATTCTATTACTTTTAATCATACTATTGTTCGTTTGTGAGTATGTTATTCTTTTAATATCTAGCAATAAAAGGACAAATTTGACATGTAATAACACTTATCAATACAACATTTTCAATCTTTTTTGCAATATCAAATGACTCAAAATTCAATGAGTTTTCCTGCATCAAAATTGATGGATATGGTTAGGTTAAAATAGACTCTCACAACTCAATATTTCCAAATTAAAGAAGAAAAAACTGAAGCTAATTTTTTGTTTATTTTTTTCTAAATAGTTTATGAGGCTCATGAAGAGTACATTGGATTGCTCAAAAGAACTTAACAAAGTGTAGTTTGATTTGTAGTTTGCAATACAAAATATACATTTTTCTTTCTTAGAAAAAATCTAATAGCACTCAAATTCTATATTATTGCTTTTAAACGTTAATTATATTTTAAATTTTATTTGATAGTACCTTATTTGTATTCAAGCCTATTCTTTACCTCAAAATTCCTAAAACGGGTAGGTGATAGTTGTGAAGAACATTAATATGATTCTAGAGAAATAGACCACAATTACAACTTGATGGCTCATTGCCATAGCATTTAAGGATGTTGCATCCTTCATGAGTTGAATTCAGTGTAGAGAGATTTGAGTAATGAGAGATTTTTATTTTTAATATCAAATTTATGAAGTATTAAAAAAACATATAGTTCATTTTAATTTCAAATTTTATTAAGTATTGAAAATATTATAAAATTCTAAAACATTTTTTATTTGGTTTTAATACCAAATTTACGAAGTATTGAAAAGATAAAAAGAAGTAGAATTTTTTATGTGTATTTTTTTTGTTTTGCTGATTTTTTTGTACTAAATGAAATTGTTTTTGACTAAACTCACTATTTTCTACTTATTAACATTGCACACATATTCTCAAAAGTGCAATAAGAAAACATGATATGTTCAATCAAATGGGTTCATGATTGATGTTCATCGTATCTATGTGGGATATTTTGAAAGAATAATTTGTTGTTGTTATTATTATTATTATTATTTTGCGAGTTCAAACTATTCCTTTGCTACTTATTCCGGTTATTTATCTACCAAATATTTAAGCTAATATTGATTCCCACATGAGTTTTCAAAATCATGTATGTATTAATGCTATGAAAGAGATGTCATTTTATGTGTTAGGTTCACATCTTCAATATTTTCAAGTTTAAGAATGGTTGACGTTGTATTTTATAATGTTTTTAACAATTGTTACAAATGATTGAAGTCAACCTCTCTAATTATATGTGGGTATGTGTATTTTTGTATCCATTATAGTCATAGGAATCAAACATATATGTTTTTTTATAGGTTATGAAGCTAACATGATTTATTTAAACATTACTTGTATTAATCATTTTCACTATTTATTTCTCGTAACGATAACCTTTCTTATATATACTAAAAGAAAAATAATTGTTTTTCTTTACAATTTTATGGATAATGCGTATGTTTCAAAATTTCATTTTTCTTTCCATGTCATAATCCAACAAGAAGATTTTATTTCCTACTTTTGAAACACGATTAACAAGGAAAATGGCTGTCCATGTCTCCTATTTGATTATATCCTTATGTTTTTTAATCAAAGATTAAGAAAATACTTCGTCAATTTGAGCATGTTTCTCAAAGACAGGCCGATAGAATGATGGTTAAAGAAGAAAAGATCATGTGATGTAAGAATTGATGTGAATTAGTGTTCCATGTGTCGTAAATATGGTTGCAAATTTGAATATGGAGAGATCATAATAAGAAATAGTATTATCAATCATGTTTCTTTTAATTGGTAGGTGTATTACTTTTTAATATTTTATTTAATAATTTCTTTAATCATATTTATTGATTATAATAAGTATATTTGATAAATGATTTGTTAATACTATAGTGTTTTTGTTGATGCAGAGTTACTACATATACTTCTTCTAAATCTAGTTGGCCGTTAGGTGAGATAAAAAAAACATGAATAGTTTATTCTACATATACACCATAAGGTCTCTAGCTTGATTGCATCTGAATGTCATCTTTTTTTCTATACACTTAATGTTTTTTCTAGGATGAGAGAATCACTCATCCAACTTGAACATATTTGTCAAATCCATGGCGTTGATGCAAAAATACCATAAACGTAGCATATCATTATTTTCCAAACTATTGGTGTATATCAATTTTGGTACAATTTGAAGTAAGGATGTTAAATTTGAGTAATGACATTATACTTGAAATAAGCATGTTTTATAAGATTACAATTGTTGAATTTTAAATTTTGAATAAGGATACAAAATTTTCAAAATTGGATTCAACATAATATTAGAGTGATCTCTTTACATTATATAAGAAAGCATAAAGCAACACAAAATGACATAATATTAAAGTGATAAGAAAGCAACATAACACGTAGATGATACTGATATTATTATCATTCTTTTGTTATTGATATGACATTTTTTTTAACTATGCAGGTAAATGATAACATTGATGGTTCGATGGCTCCTTCCACTAAAGCTAATCAAAGTCATGGACAAAAAAATGCCTCACAAAATATTCACAACAAATTTTTGAGTCACTTATGCAGTTACCTGGTGAAGAATCCCATTTTTGCTTCCTTAAAAAACACATGGAATTTGTTGCAAATGAGTTCAATACAACATTGACATCAACAAATTTAGAGTTGGACCATCGAGTTGCTCCATCTTTCCAACAATTACAAGATGGATTTGGACATACCTTGGAGCACGAAAGATATTTCTTGGAAATGATGGTCACTTGTAAGCGCTCATACACATCATTTGGTTATGCACACTTTCCTACCCCAACATAGGGTTCTAGAAGGAGGAAAACATTTAATGATGAGCTTGATAGATCTGCTAGATGAGATAATGAAAGAAATCCAAAGAAGTGAAAGCGAGATTTACAAATACTCAAACTTGTTTTTCTCAAATGTATAATTTTGAATTACAAATCTAACAAATTCCTACAATGTAAAAGAGACTCATTGTTTATGTGAATCCTTTATGTCTATAGTTTTGTTTATACTTTAAAGTTGTTATGTTTGTTGGAAGTCTATTACTTTTAATCCTACTAGTGTTCAGTTGTGTGTATTTTATTATTTTAATATCTAGGAATAAAATGAAAAATTTGACATGCAATAACGCTTAACAATACAACATTTTCAATTCTTTTTTGCAATATCAAATGACTCAAAATTCAATGAGTTTTCCTGCATCAAAATTCATGGATATGTTTAGGTTAAACTTAGACTCCCACAACTCAATCTTCCCAAATTGAAGAAGAAAAAATTGAAGTTAATTTTTTGTTTACTTTTGTTCTAAATAGTTTCTGACGCTCATGAAGAGTACATTGGATTGCTCAAAAGCAATTAACAAAGTATAGTTTGATTTCTGGTTTGCAATACAAAATATACATTTGTCTTTCTTAGAAAAAATCTAATAGCACACAAATTATATATTATTACTTTTAAACATTAATTATCTTTTAAATTTTAATTGATACTACATTATTTGTATTCAAGCCTATTCTTTACCTCAAAATTCCTAAAATGGGTAAGCACTAGTTGTGAAGAACATTAATACGATTCTAGAGACATAGACCACAATTACAACTTGATGGCTCATTGCCATAACAATTAAGGATGTTGCATCGTGAGTTGAATCCAATGTAGGGAGGTTTGAGTAATGAATATTTTTTTCTTAATATCAAATTTATGAAGTATTGAAAAGCATATAGTTCATTTTAATTTCAAATTTGATTAAGTATTAAAAATATTATAAAATTATAAAACATTTTGTTTTTGTTTTTAATACCAAATTTACGAAGTATTGAAAAGATAAAAAGTAGAATTTTTTATGTGTATTTATTTTGTTTTGTTCATTTTTTCGGGACTAAACAATTTTTTTTTTACTCACCTCATGTCACTATTTTGAGCTTATTAGCATGGCACACATATTCTCAAAAGTGCAATAAGAAAACATGATATGTTAAATAAAATGGGTTCATAATTGATGTTCATCATAAGATATTTTGAAAGAACATTTGTTTGTTTTGTCTTTTTTTAGTTCAAACTATTCCTTTGCTACATATCTCAACTTTTTATCTATCAAATCTTTAAGCTAATATTGATTCCCACATGAGTTTTCAAAATCATGTATGTATTAATGCTATGAAAGAGATGTCATTTTATGTGTTAGTTTTACATCTTCAATAGTTTCAAATTTAAGAATGGTTGATGTTGTATTTTATAATGTTTTTAACAATTGTTCCAAATGATTAAAGTCAACCTCTCTATTTATATGTGGGTATGTGTATTTTTGTATCCATTATAGTCATAGGTTGAAAATATATGTTTTTTTTATAGGTTATGAAGCTAGCATGATTTATTTAATAAACATTACTTGTATTAATCATTTTCACTACTTATTTTTTGTAATGATAAACTTTATTATATATACCAAAAGTAAAAATAATTGTTTTTCTTTATAGTTTTGGATAATGCGTATTTCTCAAAATTTCGTTTTTCTCTCCATGGCATAGTCCAACAAGAAGATTTTATTTCTTACTTTTTGAAACAAGATTAGCAAGGAAAATGGTTGTCCATGGCGGGTAGAAAGATGGTTAAAGAAATAAAGGTCATGTCATTATGGAGAGAGCATAATAAGAAATAGTACACTCGTATTTCTTTTAATAGGTATGTATATTACTTTTAATATTTTATTTAATAATATTTTTAATCATATTTATTGATTATAATAAGTATATTTGATAAATGATTTGTTAACACTACACTGTTAGTTACTACATATACTTCTTCTAAATTCAGTTGGGCGTTATCTTATATCAACAAAAATGAATAATTTATTTTACATATACACCATCAAAACTCTAGCTTGATTATATCTCAATTTCATATTTTTGACTATTAAAATAAATCAACAATCAAACATAATAGTTAAAAGATGTTGAAAATATAGTCAATAAAAGGTATTAACAAATTTAAAAAAATGAAACAACTCAACAATCCAACATAATCAATAAAAGATGTTAATAAATTTAAAAAAAAAACTAAATATTTTCTTTCATGTAATATTTAGAATTATTTATTAAGTACCTTTCTTATGTATTTTTTCTTCAAATATTTTTAAACTTGCATTTGCACCAAGAGGTGTAAAGGAATTCCAAGACGGTAAAAATATTGAGTCTTTCCGCAACTGAACCTTTTTTACTTGCCTTAGGAGACTATAAATTACATTCTAATAATACTTTTGTGGATACTACTGACTCGACTTACAACTGAGGTTTTACCACAAGACATTCATGACTAAATACATCAATGACATCCCCGATCTAAGGATTGACATATCTCTCTCTCCCCTCTCTCCATGTCCCTTTCTCTCCCTCTCTCTCCCCCCCTCTCCCACGATCTCTCTCTCTCCCTCCCTCTCTCCCTCACCACCTCACCCCCCTCTCCCCCCATATCTCCCCATATCCCCATCCCCCTCTCCTTGTCTCTGTCTCCCCCCCACTCTCTGTCTCCCTCTCCCTCTCTCGCCTCGCCTTTGCCTCCCTCCATCTCTCCTCCCCCCTTCTTCCCTCCATATCTTCCTCTCTCTCTCTCTCTCTCTCTCTCTCTCTCTCTCTCTCATGCATGCCCATCTATCCCCGCTTCTCTCTTCCCCCTCTCTCTCCATCTTCCTCCCTCACTCTCTCCCTCTTCCTCTCTCTCTTTCCCTCTGTCTCTCCCCACTCTCTCTCCCTCCTAATCACCCTCTCCTACCACTTACCACCCGTAATTTCTCTTTCTTTCTCTCTCCTCGTATCCTATACCTCTCCTTCTCTTTAATTGTCTGAATTATCCCTCAACCCTTTCCTCTCTCTCTCCACCCCAATCTCTATATTTTTCTTTCCCCACCCCAATTTTAATAAATTTGTATTACCAATTAAAAATAGTCTACATGTAAATACATATAAATAATATACATATAGGCTACCTCTATCTTATATAGGTTTGAATTTTGACATAGTCAAACTATAAACTTTTGACATAGTAGGAAAACTCACATCAACAAAATTAAAAATATTTAAAAATTTAACTACCTAAAAAACTAACCCCGCAAAAAATTTGTGCACTTTGTGAAATCTCCATGCAGAAATGAGTTGTTGCACTTGATTTGAGTCACTAAGAGAGGGTTGAAATTTTGAGGATTCATTTAGTGGTGTTCCTCATGAATCAACCATGGCTAAATATTTAAGTTACGAGTGTTTGATATATATTTGATATCAAACATTTATGGAAATTAGGAAGTTAAATTTAAAAAATCTAATAAATATATATATTTTTAAATAATAATAAAAGCACCTTTAAAAAAACTTAGAATTATAATAACATCTACCTAGGTCGCTTCATAATTAGATTAACGTTAGATTATGTTTTTATTGGTTAAAGCATTTTTCATCTAACTTTTAATCATTCGAGGTTTAAAATGAATTTTATAATGTCAATGAATTATTTTTTTACCACAAAATAACAATTTTTACTTATTTTGACAAACTGTTTTGTTTGAATCTCTAATTTTTATCATTAAACGTACCAATATTTTTCTTGAATTTAGTCTTTAACTTTAATACCATTTATTAAAATATTAAATTATTTACTTAATTTATGCAAACAAAAATAAAATTTAATTTTTAAAATAAGAAATACAAGATTAAGATCAATAATATAATGTAGTAATTAAAATCATTAAAATGATTATACTTTGACTTATACAAAATCTCTAAATATATTTCTGAACCATAAAATCAAAATTATAATTAGCACACCATCACTTCACGTAGGCTATTGCATCATTTTGGTAGTTACATCAATTCACGTAGCTATTCTCATGGGGACAATGGGGGTCAAGGGGGAAATCTGGCGCATAAATTCACGGCCATTTTCAACTTTCTTGTACCTGTAAATCCCACTGAAAAACAGGCTTGATTTCTTAGGCTTATGAACCACTGTAAGAGTCGTTCCGCCCTTGATAGATCTCTTCTGCGACTCGAAACACCTTTTCTGCACTGAACCTATCATTTCCACACTTTTCTTTTCGCCCTTTCGACTTCGGAACTCAGAAGTCAGAAACTAAAAGGCTCGACGAAGTGAATTATCAGTCTTCCACTTCCGCCTACCGTACTTCCACTTTCTGCTTTCCGCCTTCAAAACTAGGGAGTCGAAAACTCAAAGGCTCGACGAAGTGAATTGTCATTCTTCCACCTTCCGCCTTTCACAATTCCGCTTTCTGCCTTCGGAACTCGGGAGTCGAAAACTCAAAGGCTCGATGAAGTGAATTGTTCGCCTTCCACCTTCCGCTTTCCGCCTTTGGAACTCGAAAGTCGGAAAATCAAAGGATCGACGAAGTGAATTGTCACTCTTCTGCTTCCGCCGTTCGCACTTTCTCCTTCCGCCTTTGGAACTCAAAAGTCAAAAACATATCGATCGACCAAGTTATTCAACCACAGTTCTTCCTTCCACCTTTGGAACTCGGAAGTGAGAAAACTATCAAACGACGGAAACTCTATCCATGGTTTTTCCTTCTGCATTCCTCCTTTCCGCCCTTCGTTGCGGAACTTGGGAATCGAAAAACTTAACTTTCCACCTTAGCCTTTTCTGCACTTCCAACTTCCACTTTTTGACTTAGAACTCCGGAAATCGGAAGTTACTTTGCCTTAGAATTTGTCTTTACTTAGAAAATTTTGAAAATTTTCATTTTCTTCCTTCTTTGCTAGCTAGACTTAGTCTTTCACGTCGACACAGTCGCTGCAAGCTTTGTCGTCTCCACTCAGCCATCTCAGCCGACATGTATCGGCACCACTCGGTCAGTTCAAACGACACATCAACTTCAAAAACACTTAGAATTTTCTTTTTTGAAAATTTTCTGTCTTTCTCATTTTTCTTCTGCTAACCAAAGGGTAATCTTGCCTCTGTCAATTGTTCAACATGGCCCATTGAGGCCCAATGCTGCAACCAATGCTATGATACCACACTATCACAACTGGAAGATTAAACGTTGGAAAGTACCTCTTATGGCATGTCTTTCTTCCAAACTGTAGCAGCAAAATATGAAGAAGGTGATTTGCAGTTTGAATTTTGCTCTTGATGGTGACTGTCAAAATTGTAATGCTTGTTCCATGATGATCCAAATGAATATGATCTTGATAAAGTGGGCAACAATTCAGATAATGTGTCATTTTCCATTATTGGGTCTTCCTTAGGACCCGCGATAGTTTTATTCAGGCTACTTCCAATATTATACTCCTGGCATTAATCTCATCAACATACTCGTTAAATGCTCGGGAAGATAGATATAACCACAAAATATATATCATCTGTATAAATAAATACATGGTATCCCACTCTTGTCGAAATCCGGTAAATAAAAAAAATTGTAGTTTGCCTAGAATGAGGTAAATAAAAAATTTGCCATCTAAGCAATCCTTTGAGTTGTTCGGCTTACAATTTACCACATGTTAACCATAATTCTACAATGATTGATAAAATTGTGAAAACAAAAAAAATAGCGTGAAATACTCAATTAAGAAACCATGTGTAAAACGAAGAAAAAATAAAAACATGTGTAGAAATAGAATTCTACGATGAGACGAGGAATCTTTTAAGAGTGTGTCTCTATTGTGAAATAACTTCTCTATAAATATTAATAATATTTTTTAAAACAATTTTTTTTTTATAAAATGACACCAATTGGTTTTATTTAGTTAAGAATTCCATCGTTGACTTGATTCACCTGCAGAGAGCCCCACTGCCCCCAATGCTCATATCATTTGCGAAAAAGACAAGACAGATCGAGTGAAAGGCGCTCAGCCTCTACGCATGACGCCACATACACAAAGTTTAATGCATTGAGATGTATATATATAAGTGCAGTCGGATGGTAATAGTCCACATTCTATTCTAAAAGGTAGTATATTTGTCACAGATGTTATACATCAATTACCTTTTAACGTCTCCCTCTAATTTCTATTTCTTTTTCGTAGGTGTAAGAAAGTGACCCAAACATCGCCTTCTGCTAATTGTTTTTGAGTTTCACGGATCATCGTTACAGAATTGTTTCTGCCAATCAAATGGTGATGTGGAGCTCATTGTGGACGTTGAAGATTCTGCTTTGTGTCCTGCACGTATCAAGAGGTGACCAGGATGCAGACAAAATTATATTTAGTCTACGAGGGCAGCCCTTGTCTCGTTCGATCACGACCCCGGGTATGTTACAGACAATCAGGAGGACGGCCGGGCTCTCTTCTATTGGCTAACTGAGGCCGATCGTCAAGACTCTTCTAATCTTGGTGCTATGGCTCAATGGAGGTATGTATAATTCTCAGAATCTTCATATTTATTCAAAAACTTATTTGTAAAAATTATATTTTTTTCCATCGAAGTTTTGAAGATATATGGGATGAGATTTTCGTAGAATTATAAATTTTATGTTTAGAAAAAACAGGTCAAAGCTTCATCACAGGTTAGATCTCTGCTAATTTTAGAGAAATGAGGTTTTTAGCTTTCATAAATTTTATATAAAGAGCCATTTTTTATTTAGATTGCGGAAAATTAACTTGTTCAGCTAGAAAGTTGACATTGCTTAATGCATGGGATTGCAAGTCCAGGGTGTCTTATACACAACAACGCTTCTTCACTATATCTAAATACGTACTCTTGGAACAGAGGTAACCTAATTTTTCCACATTTCCTTATCAAAATTTTCCATGTTTCAATCATATCATGGTTAACTCAACTCTGAGCATAAATTAAGTTATTCAAATTCCATGATGTTGATTGCGGAATAACTAGTGCTATTGCGTCTCATGTTCACAATCGCAGTTGAAACTTATTTTTTGTGGAATCTTCTGCTGGAGTGGGTTTGTCATATACAAATACTTCCTCCAACTTGAAGGATTCTAGGGACAAACGCACTGGTACATGCAGTACTATATGCTATTTTATTTCATTACTAGCTCAGGCCAGCTACAAATTAATATTGACACTCTTTCAAGGCGACGGTAGCTGAGGATTCGTTGGCTTTTCTTATCAACTGGTTCCAGAGATTCCCTCAATACAAGTATTGAGAATTTTATATATGCGGAGAGACGTACTCAGGTTAGTATATAAACAATTGGAAACTGGACAACAAATCCGAATTTCGAGCATGTAAATTGAGGCCATCTGAATTTTTTTGTGAACCCAGGGCACTATATTCCACAGCTCGCAAAGAAAGTCTACAAATACAACAAAGGGAATTCTAATTATCTCTTCATAAATCTCAAAGGGTTCTATGGTAAGTTATGGTAAGTTATTGTAAATTGCTTATTTTTTTCGCTAACCTTGGGATGAGATTTCTTCATGTAATGTTCTGCTAAACTATAAAACCCTGTTTTGTGTCAATGGCAATGATTATTATTCGAACACATATACTGTTTTAGGACTTTGGATTAATTCAAATGTGTTTTTTGTACTGCGCACTAGGTGGAAAATGGAATGATAGACAATTACTATGACAACATGGGGACAATGGTCTTCTGGAAAACTGCAATTTTAAGAAACAGAACGTTTCATCGGCCTGTAATGATTACATTAACTATGCCCTCGATTATGAGTTTGGTAACATAGATCCCTATAGTATCTATACCCCAATATGCACGCAACCAACAGCGAATAGAAAGTTTGCCAGATTCAAGAATTCGGTACAAATTATCTATTCTGAAACTATGATTTTAGGTCCTAATTATTAGGTCTCACATTATAGGATTTTATCTGGTTATACATTTTGACACATCATTAGGAAGATGGCTGGTTACGACCCGTGCATTGAAAGCTATGCAGAGATATATTATAATCGCCATGATGTGCAATCAACATTTCATGCTAATACTACGCATATTCCCTACAGATGGACTGGCTGCAGGTGTGTTTAATATGTTTACCTAAGTCCGGTACTAACCTTTTCATTTTGTCCGAGTTTATTTCATTGATCCTTCGGCAAATGGATAGAAATGACCGTTAAATTTCCTTGGTGAATTTCCTTTGTGAATGACAGCTCAACCGATAGTGAATACTGGACCGATTCACGATAATTTTAATCACTGTCGGTTTAAACACAATTTTAATCAAATTTCAGGTCAAACGCTTTTTTAACTCACTGCATCTTAAATTCAGATAGCAATCTGTTGTTTTGTCATCTGCTAACTGGAAATGTTGCTATGCAATTCATATGCAGCAGCTACACTGATACTGTCGTTCCAGTTATTGCAACGAGGTTCTCAATTGCCCAGCTTAATTTTTCTATTTCAATAAATGTTACCATGGATAATTATTAATGATGTGGAATCAAGTGATATTTGGTGTTGATATGTTTGGTTTCATCATGGAATTTTTTATTCTTGACCAATTGAATTATAGAAGAATTGTCAACAAAGAGAGACTTTGAAGTGGTTTGTTTCTAGTGCAAGTCTTCAAGTATTTTACGAAGCTAAAATATTTCTTTTGTGGCTTGAGTTGCTGCAACATATTCGGCTTAGGTTGTAGAATCAATAGGAACAAATTGCTTTCGTGATGTCCAAGTGATAGTTGTTGATCCAAGGTTCATCAAATAACCTGAAGTAGACACCCCATGCTCTTTACCTCAGTCAAAATCAGAATCTGCATAACCAATGAGATGGTTCAAGTCAGAGATTTTAGAATATTTGATGCCATAGGATTGAGTGACTTCTTAAATATTTGACCACACACTTGTTGCATTCCAATGACCTTCATGGTGCTAATGCATAAATTATTTCTACAACAAAAGTTATGTCACGATGAGTAGTAGTAAAATAAATTAAACTTCCAACAAGTTGGTTGTACTTTGTTGGATCTTCAAATGTGCTACCTTCATTTGAATTAAGCTTTAGATTCTGCTCCATTGGTGTAGAAACAAAATTGCAATCCTGCATACCAAATTTGCTCAATAACTCCAACATATTTTTTCTAAGAAATAAAAGTGTTCTTTGGTTTTTGATCTACTTCAATTCCTAAATAATAATGTAATATCTTAATCAAAACCTTTTTCAACTGCCTTTTAAAAGAGGCTATATAATCACCATCATTTCTCATGATAAGTAAATCATCCACATAGACAACTAGATATACAATTGATCTTCCAAATTTATTGACAAATAAAGTTGCATCATCTACATTGAAATGCTTATAATTCAATTTGAGAAGATGTTCAATTAACTTTTCATACCATGCTCGGGTGCTTGCTTTAAACCATACAAATATTTTACCAATATGCATACCTTCTTTTTCTGACCTTTGATAGCAAAACCTTTAGGTTGATCCATATAAAAATCTTCTTTGAAGTCTCCATTCAAGAAGCTATTAGAGGAAATTTCAACTCAAAATGGACCTCCTCAAGAAAATTAATAAAATAATAGTTAAAATAATAAAATAATATTTATTAACTTTGGACGAAAAAAAGAAAAAAACTACTTTTTTGTTTGTATTTTCGACATATCTCCCTGTATTTTTATCCAAATTTCGATCGAGAGATCGTTGGATGTACCCGCTCGACATACTTTTGAAGGACCTCGCTACCCCAAAAACAAGAAATACCTCAAAAAACGTGATGATGATACTTTTGACGGACTCAGCTACCCCAAAAACAAGAAATACCTGAAAAAACGTAATGATGACATCATCATCAAAATTTTCAAGTATTTTTTGTTTTTGGGGTAGGAGGGTCCATCAAAAGTATGCCGAGTGGGTACTGGTTGAATTTCACATCCAACGAGCTCTCCTGATCGAAATTTGAGTAAAAACACAGGAAGATATGTCGAAATACGAACAAAAAAAAATAGTTTTTTTATGATAACTATCCCCAAATTTATATTAAAAAATTATTTAAGACCTATACTGTATTTCAAATTTAAATCAATTTCATTGGCTAACACATGATGACATGGAATTTGAATTAGAGTTAAAAGGACCATTTTGAGTTGAAATTTCCTCTAATCGGTGGTTTTAACATCCATATGATGTATTTTATTTCCTTTTTTTTCTGCTAAAAAAGACAGAGTTCAAATACTACCCCATTTTGTTGTAGGAGAAATTTTTTATGTGTAATCAACACCTTCTTTCTGTTCATATCCTTTCGCTACAAGTATCCCTTTGTATTTGTCAAGTGAGCCATATGCTTTATACTTGTTCTTATATATCTACATGCATCCAATTGGAGGGACCCACCAACCTCAAAGTTCCATTTTTTTTAGAGCATCATACTATCTTTGCATTGCACTTCTCCATACATCACCAATTACTTCTTCTTGAAAAGAAGTAGGTTCATCAAAAGCATAAAATTTTAATTCACAATCTAATGTGACAAAATCAACATACCTTTTTGGAAATGTCTTAGTCTGTGTTGATCTACGAACTTGTTGTTGTGGTGTTTGCTCTATTTCCTCTTCAAGAGCACGTTATTTATTATCTATGAGACTTAACTTATCCATTCCATTAACAATATCATCAACTTTTTGACCATCTATTTCATCAACTTGTGCATTAAAATAACTTGTTGTTATGGAAGGAAATTCCAAAAATTAGAATGCTCCCTTCAAGATTTGGAAGTTCATTGTCTCTTTCATGATAGAGTTTTTTAGAATGAAATCTATCAATATGATCAAGTTGTTTATCAATAGTGAGTGCATCTTTGTCAAATCCAAGAAATATAACATCTCTAGAAACAATAAACTTGTTGTTATCTTCATCATACAATCTATAAGATTTGGAAATATTAGCTTATCCCCAAAAAATGCACTTTCGACTTCTTGCTCCCAATTTATTTCTTTGTTGTTGAGGAATAAAAAAATATAAAATGCTTGACAGGTGAAAGATGGCCATGCCACATTTCATAAGGTGTTTTGTTTTGTAGCGCGTCAGAAGGACACATATTCTTAATGTAGACAACACAAAGAATTTATTCTCCCCAAAACATTAACTTAACATTCTTAAATAAATCATGGATCTTACCATATTCAAGAGTGTTTTATTCATACGGTCTGCCACACCATTTTGTTGTGGATTATAAGGAACAATGATTGAATGTTTAATACCATTCTCCTACAAATATTTTTCATAATCTTGAGATGTATATTCAACATCATTATCAATTCTAAGGGTTCCAATATTGAGTTGAGTTACATTTTTAATCCACAAATGAAAAGTTTTGAACATATCAAAAGCTTGAGATTTTTCTTTTAATAAATAAACCCAACACATCCTTGTAAAGTCATCAATAGAAGTCATTAAATATTTGTTACCATTTCTTGATGGAATAGGCACGGGCCCACATAAATCTGAGTGAATAAGGCCAAGCTTTATAGAAGCTCGAAACATAGAATCATGAAAAGGTTGTTTACCGTGCTTGCCTAAAATAAAAGCATTACATTGAGAAAGTTGTCTTGAAATAGTAGGAAGCCCATGAACTTCTTTTATTTCATAATTATGAGACTATCATAATTAATATGACCAAATCTAGCATGCCATAACAAGATGGAAGAAAAATTACCATTATGTTGAGCCAAATTTGCAGAATTCTGTGAATTGAATGAGGTACCATTCAACTTTAAAATTTTTTTATCTTCCACTCCAGTCATTACAATCACATTATCATAAGCTCTTCTAATCTCAATGATACCATCAAACATATCTATTGAGTGACCTTGTTGTCTAATTTACACAAGAGATATTAAATTTCTATTCAAATATTGTGGAACATAAAGAACATCATAAAGTATGTAATCAACAAGTCCTGATTATTTAAGTCTAACCGATCTAATTCCTGAAGGTTTTAACTAAGACTTATCTGCCAAATGTACGACCCATCAATTTTATCACTAAATGTCTCAAAGAAGTATTTTCTAAATGTCATATGGCATGTGGCTCCAGTATCTAATAACCAAATGTTATTCCAAGAAAAAGATGTACGAAAAGCTATTTCATTTCCAAGATTATAATGTGCAACAACATAATGTGCAGATTCAGGAGGGTTACCTTCATCGTTTCCTTTATCTTGTATTTTCTCTTTCTTGTTAACAATTTTCTCCCAAGAAGTTCTATAATAACTAGTAGTATGACAATTTTCGCCACATCTATAACATTATTTATCTCCTTGATTATATAGACCCCCCTTCCTCTGTCCCATCCTCTCTATCCTCTACCTTGACCTTTGCTTCTATTTTCATCCTTTGCAAACTCTTCTTTTGATTTGTGTCCTTTATGTGCAAGAAACAAAGTTCATTCATTGGGATTAGACTCCCCAAATTCTTTCTCTCTCTTTGCAATTTTCTCAACAAGTTTTTCAAAGGCCATAGCTTTCATCTATTCACTAGATTGAAGTGATTCGAAATAGTGAGTATATGAAGGGTAAATAGCCTTAATAAATGCAGTAAGTTGAATGTCAACTTTTACACCAGTTGCATCAATATCATCGAAAACAGCTATAATTTCATACACTAGTACATAATGGGAGATAAGTGACCAAAAAAATGACCAAAATCCACATATAAATTACCACTTTTGATTTGTCGATTGCTGGTGGCTAATTTTCAGTCTCTTATCACGCGACCAAAAATGTTCCACATGTATAGTTTGGTCATTTATAACTTGTCGATTGGTCATTAATTTGGTTGCATATTTTGTCATTAATCTAGTCATATGGTTGGTCATTAGTTTGGTCATATGTTTGGGCATTAATCTGGTCATATGTTTGGTGATAAGAGACCCAAAATTAGCCACAAAAACTGTCATTTGGTCATTTATATGCGAATTTTGGTAATTTGTTTGGTCGCTTATCTCCCATTTGTTGGTCACTGATCTCTCATTTTTTGCTCACTAATTTAGTCATTTTATATAAAAATATTCACTGATTTCTATAGATAGGGTATGGAGGAATCGAACCACAAATATCTTTCCTCTAAGGAAGGTTCTCTTCCATTGAGCTAGTACCCTTGAAGTATCTACAATACTTGCAGAGACAATATATACCACCAAATGACCATTAATAGAAACAATAAATACATCCAACTGATCAGTTTTTTCTTGTGACCAACATGTACAATGTTCCAAGGCTTCCCATCATGTTTGACATCACCTTTTTCATCACAAAGAGACAATGTTTCACATGGCATATTGAGCTACCCCAACACCTGTAAAAAAATGCATTTGAGTCACAAAAGTCACTCAATATCAGGAATATTTCCAACACTCAATAACATGATAAGTTGTATGGTAGTTATAAAAAAATGATTCCTAAAATACACCATGATATGAAAATATTCAACAAATAACATATATTATCATTAAAGTTACTGAAACATCACATACACCTGGAAATTATCAAACTTCAGCAGGGTTTAGTACCTACCTTGTTAGAAAAGGAAGGCATAAAGGTTCCAATAAAGTTGTCAATACATGTACAAGGCCAATTGAAGTTTTCACTACAATGGCACATGCAGTTACGTCTTCCTTGTAAAGCTTCCAAAATTGACTATCCTATATATTGTAACCATAATCTGTGTCTTATATTTAATCGCATTCTTAAATCCCAATGACAACATGAAAATAAAATTACAACCCGAATACTAAACAAAAATATGGGGAGAATACTTGTAAGTAACCATTTCCTTCACTGGATATTCTCATTATTTTCCACTTGTTTCTAGTTCATGTTTAAGTTTAACTTGATTATGAAAGGAAATGAGAATTAGAAATAAAATATACTATAGTTTGATCATGCACTCCATAAATCCAAGTTCTACAAAAAACTACTGTCCTTCTATATATTCATTCAAAAAAAGCATGCATTAACACATTCAAAGTTCAAATAGAGATCCACTTATTTTTCCATCACTTCAACACATTGCACAACTAATTTACCAACTCTCTCACCCAGATCAATAGTTAGCTTATGTGCCTCTGCACTTAGGGAATCTGGGACAACATACCCATAACCTTCACCTACATGTAAATACTTCCATTATGACACACCATACATCCCAGTTGTTCAAGATAAGGAAAAAATATATAGCTAAACCAACACTAACCGCATAGAATCAACACTGACCTGAACGATTTGCAAGAAAACTCAAAGAATGATGAATAAAGTTGCCCAAATTTTTTAGCAATTCACTGTTTAGTTTTTCTTGCATATCTTCCCATGTGAAGAGGGTGTGTGACACCTATAATTCAAAAATAAGTAATCAAAATGTTAGTTATAACAAACATGTTTTGCATTTAAACTGGACAATATAGTTCACTATATATAAAAACAACAATCCAAGCATACAGATGTCTACAGATTCATGTTTTCTCGAAACCTAGAAAGAAATTTATGTTTATAAACTTCACCTTGGGTCTATTTTCTAGTAAATAATACCGCCAAACCTCCACGAGAATATTTGTGTTTTTCACATTATTGCCAAAGAGACCCATCCCTTTACTTTTAGAAAAATTGCCTGCAATCATAAATCAAAGATTTAGTATGAAGTAAAATGATAAATGGTGTACTAAATGATGTACAAAGAAGAATTTTGGAAAATAGTTGTAGAACGATATCAAATTATGTGGGTCAATGATTCAATTCCATGTTATCCTCAGATACTTATATTAATATTTGAAAAAAGGCTATATACATCTTCATACAACTTTCCAGCGAAATCCTATGAATATTTAAAGTTAGATGTTAATAGCTTCATGGAACTTCATATTAGAGAATGAAGGCATTGTTGTTCTTCTATAACCAGAATAGAAAAAATGTAAAGGAGTTGTGTAGTCTGTTCTCAGAATATAGAATAGGCAAAAGGGGTACCAAGGCTGTATCATTATAGTTAAAACTTGTCAAAAAATTTCCAATAGAAGGTTTCAACCACCTACAAGGAAAGGAAATCATCATATGACCATCTACAGGAAAGGATACAAAGTGGTTTAAATGCCATAAATAAAATTCCTTATCAGCACAAGCATATCATCTTGATTTGTTCTTGTGCGTGAATTGTCATCTCTAGTCAGTAAGTCACTAGGTTATCTATGAGCATGAGGTGAGATTCCAAGCATTGGTATTAGTTGCATTCTGGACTAGAGGAGCTCTTAGCATATATAGGGTTTTCAAATGGCGCACATAAGGGTTACTTTTGGATTTTTTAAGACAACAACTAGTTAAATATTTAGTGCTCATCATTCTTGGTGTAAAAAATGAGGAAGCATGAGAGTTGAATGACCAACAAAGGGTATATAAGCTTTGGAGTAGCAAGTTTGCTAGCACAATCTAAAGAAATATTGTACCATGTTCTATTTATTGGATTGATTGTTTGACGAAGTGCAGATTTGTTCAGGAACATCAGTGTAGATATCAGAGTTGCATCAGTTGTGAGATAAGGCCCAAATCTAAGTGTTGTTCGCTACCATATTGGAGGAAGGAAGACACCATTTTAATCGTTGGTTGATAACTCAACAAGTTCTAGTCAGCCTCAGATCAACACCATGTCAAAGGAACTACACGAAAATTATAAACAACAAAACTAAGTGGCTTTCTTTCAACTCAGGAGTGATCCATTGTTATAAGAAGTTTGAATAGGATCTTCAAGTTCTTGTTCAACATCCAAACCACAATTTGAGGGATGCTCAAACATTATCACTAGAAACACCCCATTTATCTAATTGATTTATATGAGGAAGTAAGGGTTACATCCCAAGGGAGATGGAAAAAAAAAGCATGCCCTCATTTCTAGTTGGTTTTCGAGGACCATGAACGCTTTTGAATATCGTCCTAACCTTGGACTGAACCATGAACTGTTTGAGCTTGCTTGAGAAGGATATGAATTGTTTGGGGTTGCTAAAAGGAACTGTGAACCTGTTTGAGTGAGACAAGACCTCTGCTGCACTATTTTGGTATGTTGGGTTGTGTTTGAGGTTTGAGAAAACCATATTCTTTGTATGGGATGCCGACTGAGGCCCTATATATAATAATTGGAGCATGCAATACATATTGATATGGGTTCACAACCTGCAAACTAAAACCTAATCACCAAATGGTAAATTAATTAATACCAATAAATATGATTCAAACGAGATCACTTTGAAATGCTCAAATATTAGTTCTTGTTTAGACTTATTAGTTTGAGACTAATGTTTTGAAATGATTTCATGGAAGATTATGATGAGCTCAAATGACTTGACCAAAATTCCTGGCTTCGATGTCCATTAAACCAAAACAATTTTCGTTCAGAAATG
This sequence comes from Pseudotsuga menziesii, assembly GCA_001517045.1. Classification (NCBI taxonomy): domain Eukaryota; kingdom Viridiplantae; phylum Streptophyta; class Pinopsida; order Pinales; family Pinaceae; genus Pseudotsuga; species Pseudotsuga menziesii. Next base: position 265,232 of record LPNX010041440.1, read on the forward strand.
TTCTATTGTGTAGGTTATGTTCTAGTAGATGCTAGGTCCCTCTTAACTTGTAATGGCCATTATGAATATATCTCCCACAAAAAGAGATGGTGTAATGGTAGAAAATTTTCAGATACATTGTAATTTTTTCGAGGACTTGTAGATCTTATCTTGCCACCATATTACTTGTTATTCAAAACCATAACACAACACTACAAAGAATATTAAACTAGAAAGCAATAGTTCCAAAGGAGCACCCACTTAAGGAAATAAATAATCTTAGTTCAAACATTACCCATGACTCTAGTTCACCGCGTACTGATGCTTCCAACTTTCCATAGTTCTCTGCATCAGTTGTTGCTTTATCATAAAATGTTGCAAGAACAAGTTGATCGTCCGAACTGCTAATACAATGTGTGGTTAGAGACAATTTCAACATAAACTGAAAATTATCAGAAACAAAACCAAACTTCCTTGTGATCACCAATCAAAGTCTGGAGGGAATGCAAGGATTTCCTCCGAGTCCATGCTAGGTTTAGTTTGATGCACTTGACGTATTTTGGATGTCGTGAATGATTCTTCAATTGCCTAAATTTGTTGGTCCCTATAAGCAAGAACATAAAAGTAGATGATTGTATATCATTACTTCCATGTGTTGGCCAACTTTGTTTCCATCATTAAGAATATACTGCAAATAAAAATTTCCATGAACCATGTGACAACTTTAAAAACCTTTTCATATTATAAAGGCATGTGTTTCATATATTCACCTCTTGTTAAGACCATCTACATCGACGTTGCGTCCTTCCTTAGCTTTGCACAACTCTTTAATTTTCCTTTTAGTTTAAGTATGTACATTACCATAATTCCATGATCAAAGTTTTCCAAATGCATCTACTATAAAATTGGTTTCAGAAAACTATTGTGACAACCTAGGAGATACTTTACAAGATAAAAAATCAGACGGTTTTCAATACCTGCTTTGTAGTTTCAAGAGTGAGTGGAGAAATATATTGATTTTTAACCAACCAAGAAACACCTTTATCAATGGGTCTATCCTTCTTCTTGATACCATCTAGCTTCTTTGGTGTTTTCATTTCATCATCTCACAAAAGTTCCTCATCTTCTGGATCCATAGTCTACTTTACCTTTGGGGGATTGTTGTCCATAAATTACATTAGAACTTAACATTCAACAGTGAATTTGTGTAACAAGAAAAAAACCATATTTTCCAACTTTTAAAAAAAGGTGCAAATAATTTACTTGCAGACACTAATGTCAAGGAGATCAAGAGGAATCCCAAGGTTAGGCTCAACAAATATCTTTGGCTTGTGTGTTTTCTCCAAAGACGTAATAGTGTATTTCACATATCTGAAAACAAATTAAGAAATGTCATAACACATGCCAATAAAGAATATGACTGCAAACAATGTATTACACAATATATATTGACATTCTAACCTTGATATATTAGTATGCATTCAACTACACATAGTCATGTTTTTAGCTACACGTAGTCATGTTTAGCAGTTCATTATTCTTCAATAATAATAGAAAAAAAGGTGACTAACGATCATTAGCAGAGCATGAGTAATCTATCACAACTATATAACCATTGTAGTATATGTAAACACACTAGTTATTTGTAGAGATAATGGTTTGGTCATGTATTTTTAGATTGTTATTATGGTACCCGATTAAGTAACATAAACAATATTTAACAAAAGACCAATTTAATAATAATAAAATGGACTTATTCTATTATATACTTTGCATTTGCCTGCCTTCTATGAACTATAATAGGGGTATAAAATTGTAAGACTAAAATTACAATAAGAACAATACTCACCATCGTTTAATACAACAATTATCAATACCATGAATGGTGGAAAGTCAGGAATCCATATTAATTTCAAAAGACAAAAAAACTAATTGTTTCACAAGTAGAAACATTGTTATAGATAAGATACAATAAGCAAATTTGATTATTGTCCAATAACTGATAGAGCTAAAAACAAATTATTCGATAAAATCAAGAGAATAAAAAAGTGCAGGGTTTCAGAATGTAACACAAAATAAATTACGAAATAAGATCGTGCAGCGATCCTAATGTGTGGTATGAATGACTATAAATTGTCACAACAAATAACATCATGCAACAATCCTAATGTGTGGTATGAATGACTACAAATTGTCACAACACCAAAATAAAGGTATTCCATGTAGAAATTTGGTGTAGAGATTAGCATTGGCTTCTCTCTCAAAAGAGAATGATAACTGCAAGAGGTTCAACTAAAAGTTGCTTCCCAATGCTTCACATTGGAACCCAATTATCAATGTCTAGTGATGGGATAATAGCAGTGCATCCAAAAGATCCACTGGAAATTATAATCCCATGAGTGAATGTGGCTTTTGGTTTCTTACATCTAAATAAACAACATGAAGTTTAGTATTTGTTGTTGTAGGTTTTGTGGTCATATGGAAAACAAATCAGAGTGTGATATGGTTTTCATTGATGCCAACATAGTTCCAAACATGATCCAGATGAGCAGAGGACTCAAAAGAATCAATGTATTGTACAGATGTCCGATGGTTAGGTATGATTCTGCAAAAGAAATCCATGGTCATAAATAAATCTCCAAAGTTTGAAAGAAAATATGATGAACAGATCCAATAGACAGGAATGAATCTGCACAAGAAATCAACGGTCAAGAGAAAATATGCAAAGTTTCAAAGGTAATTTGATGAACAACGGCTGAAGGTCAGGAGTGAACCTGCATAAGAAATCAACAACATAGAAGAAGTGTTGCAGTGCAGGAGTGGAAAGGTGGAAGTCCAAAAGTTCGAGAATAAGAAAAGTTATATTTCTGATTTTCGAAGTCAGAAAGTGGAAAGCGGAAAGTGAGAGAACAAGGGAAGACTAAGGTTGGAATTTGGGTTTTACGATCCCGAAGTGTAGAAGGTGGAATGTGGAATGCGAAAGATGAGAAATCAAAGTATAAAATGATATGGGTTTCCCCAACCCGGTGTCCACCAGCGGAATGCAGAAGGAGGAATGCGAAATGTGGAATACGACAAACAAGAAATCAATGTATAAAATAATGTGGGTTTTCGCAACCCGATGTCCACCAGTAGAGTGCAGAAGGAAGAATGCGGAAGGTGGAATGCAAAATTTGTAGAAGTTGTTTAGCAAAATGTTGAAAAATCGGGATCCGCATTCCGCACCTGATCTAAGATCAACGATGCGGAAATGTTGCACAAGAAATCCACAGTGCATATTGATTATGAAGAAAAGGATGTGTAGAAGACAAAAAGCGGAAACCATGAAATGATATCAAGAAAAATCACATATCTGATGTCCGATTTCCTCAACAGATCAACGGTCACGGATATCTCGAAGAATATCAATGGTGCAGAATGATTGGTGCAGAACATGTACTATAGAACCAGAACTATGGAACTAGGAGTGCAGAAACTTTGATTTTTTGCAGAAAATGACAAGTGCGGAAGAAGCCTAATGGAAAAGATACGTTCCAGGAATATAGGATTACTCAGCGACTAGACTTCTTGTCTATCATAAGGCATTGAACGTCTTGATCAATTATGGAAATGGATTGTTAGGGATACGAACAGGTAAAGGGTTTAAGGACAAAGATGTATAAAAGGATGTGCGTGATGAATGGATGAATGTGCTCTCTACAGACAGAGAAATGGCACATGGATTGTCGTTGAATTGTATATTACAGAATGATAGAGGACTCTAATCTCTTTCCATAAATTCTAAAACAAATACAATTAGGGGGACCAAGATGCATAAGAAAACCTAGGAGAATATCGTAACAAAGTTGGTTTGCATTGGTATATATGTTTTTTCTAAATATTGTACTGAACATGTTTTAAGTTTGAGAAACAAGGGTGGTAAGGTGGTGCGAGGGAAAAAAAATTGTTTTCTGTGTACAAGTTGGAACCTATACAAGTGGGAGTTGGTGCTTCCATCCAGTTGTAGCTAGAAAATGTCCTTTTAGTGGGTGATAGAAAAAACATGAGGGTTGGTGCTCTCTTCAAGAAGGATTTTGTAAAACAAAGGTTGCAACCTCTTTTGAGTAGGTGCTCAAATAAAAATTACTATTTTTCTGTCTCTATCATGTATGTGTAATTGATAATATTCATCTTTTCTATTATACTTGTTGCAGAATCATAACTATACATCTGTAATCATTAATAAGGCTTTAAATATTGAAAAATGGTTTAAGCTTGGGAAATAACTGATTCACCCCCCCTCTATTTGAGTAATTTCAACAATTGGTATCAAAGCGGGTTCTTTTTGTCTAAAGGTAGATCAGAAAGATTAAACATAACAAGTTATGAAGGGACATCATCTAATAAGGTTCCTCTGTTTGATGGAACAAAATTTGGTTTTTGGAAGGTTAGAATGATAACCTATATAATGTCCTTAGGAGCTAATGTTTGGGATGTAGTACATACTGGCTATGTAAAGCCAACTGTGCTAGCCTCCAGATATGACAAGATGGAATTTAGCTTTAATGCAAAGGCAATGAACGCTATTCTGAATGGTCTTGCATAGGCTAAGTTTGTTAAAGTAATACATATTGATTCAACAAAAGAAATGTGGGATAAGCTTATAAACAGTTATGAAGGAAATGAAAAATTAAATGATGCAAAAATACAGACATATACACTAAAATTTGAACAGCTAAAGATGAAAGAGGATGAGATATTCAGTAAATATTTCGTAAGAATAGAAGAAATTGTGAATGCCATGAAGGGTCTTGGTGAAAAGTTTAATGAAGCATTCTTAGTTCAGAATATTTTAAGATCGTTTCCTGAGATATTTAATACCAAATTCTCAACAATAGAAGAATTGAGTGATCTAAAAACTCTGACTATTGACCAACTCCTCGGTATCCTGACAACCTATGAAACTAGGATTGGTAAAGAGAAATCCAACACTAGAGAAGCTTCTTTTAAATTAGATAAAAACATTGATTCTGAAATGGATGTGGTTGAGGCAAAATTTGTAAGATGGCTAAAGAAAATTTCAGGTAAATACAAAGGCTAGATTCCTTTTAAATGTTTTAAATGTGGTAAAATAGGTCATTTTGCAGCTAAATGTCCCTACAAGAAAAAGAGGCAGACTTCTGATGATGATGAAAAGTATACATTCAATAAATATAATAAAGAGGCTAAACACAAAAAGAAAAGTCTATGTGTAAATGATGTTGATTCTTCAGAAGAGATAGACATCGATTCATGTGATGAAGATGAAGTGAATAACTTCATGCTTATGGCCATAGACAATTTGGGAAATGAATATATAGAGAGTGACCTGAATGAGGAGGAAGCCATGGTTGATATGGAAGGTGAACTAATTAGTGCTCTAGAGGAAATTGACAGACTCAGATTAAAGAAAAATAAAAAGAAACAATTATTGTTAGAGTATAAAAAGAATGGCAAAGAACCAAGCGAAGATATTTCCCTGTCAAAATTGTAACTAGAAGAGGCAAAGAAAATAGAAGATCATCTTAAACAACAATTAACAAAAGGGAAAAAGAAATGTGAAGCTTTGGAAGAAGAAGTAGTGATAGCTAGGAAGGAATTGGAGAAATTTCAAGCTCTGTACCACCAGAACTTGTCAAGTATCAAAGCCTCGGAAGAATTGAACACCATTCCCAACAAGCAAAATCCCCTATGGTTAAAAACAGTCAATTGCTGCAACAAATAACAAGACAGCCAACAAGAAAACCCAAACAACATACAACTCAGTTCACAACTAAGAGAATAACTCATCATAGAAATAACAATTCTTTTGATCTATTGTACAATGAGCCATCATGTTATGTTTGTCATAACTTTGGAAACAAGGATTCAAACTGTCATCTGAAGGATTATAAAACAGAACCAAGAATGAATTATTCTGCTAAAGTAATAAAGTTTGGAAGAAGAAGGAGAATATCCAATGTGGCTTAGTCCTTTCTGTTCAGAAGCAAAAAGGCCCCTGGTATATTAACAGTGGATGTTCCAAACATATGGGTGGTGATAAAAGTAAGTTTATGTCTCTAAGTGAAAATAAATTCGGAATGTAACTTTTGGAGATGATGCTCTATGGAAGATCAAAGGAAAAGGAATGGTCAAGTTGAGTAATGGCAAAGAGAAATCCCAAGATGTGTTCTTTGTATATCGACTAAAACATAATATGCTTATTGTCAGTCAGGTTTGTGACAAAGGATGTGAAGTTGTCTTCACTTCTAAATATTGCAAGATAAAGTATGTACCCTCAAGACAGTTGGTTGCCAAAGGTATCAGGACTAAAAACAATGTCTATGTCTCGAAAGAAGAACATAAAGAATGCCATCTAAGCAAGTATGATGAAAGTTGGCTTTGGAATAGGAGACTTGGAAATTTAAGCTTTTATCATATAATCAAAATTGTGAACAATGGGGAAGTAAGAGATCTTCCAAAGATATCAAAGCCATATGAATCTATTTGTAAACCCTATCAAATGGGAAAACTGACTCGCACATATTTTAAATCCAGGAACTTCACATCAACAGACAAACCACTTCAGTTAGTACATATGGATTTGTGTGGACCATCAAGAAAGGAAGGCACACAAGGATAAATATATTTTATGTTGGTCATTGATGATTATTCTGGACTTACATGGGTTGTTTTTCTGAAAGAAAAATCTGAGGCACTTGAAAAGTTCAAAATTTTTAAGGGCCTGACTGAGAAGAAAACAGGAAAAAGACTGAAGGTAGTAAGATATGATGGAGGAGGAGAGTTATATTCAAGATAATTCAAGGAGTTCTATGATAAACATGGAATTAAGAGAGAATACATTATTTCAAGGACCTCACAATATAATGGAGTTGTTGAGAGACATAATAGGTCGGTACAACAAATGGCAAGCTCAATGATGAATGAAAGGAATATTTATCAGACATAGTGGGTAGAGGCAATTCACGTAGTTGTTCATATTCTTAATAAAGCTCACTTAAGGATGAACACTGATAAGACTCCCTATGAACTATGGTTTGGAAGACTTGCTTATATCAAACACTTTAAAGTCTTTGGAAGTAAGTTTTATATAAAAAATAATGATGAACATTTTGGGAAATATGATGACAGGGCTGATGAAGGTATCTTCTTAGGATATGTTGTGAACAATAAAGGGTATAATTGTTATAAGAAGAGGCTGCATAAATTGGTTGATTGTATTGACATTAATATCAATGAAGGAATACCTATGAAAAAACATTGAAATAAGCAGTGTTGAACCATATATAGAAGATACAATTGAAGTTAAAGAAAAACAGGTCCAAGAATCAGAACAAGAAGATTTAGAGTCAGATGATAAAGATGCAAATACTTAGATAGATTCAAGGAAGCAGACAGAAACAAAATCACCTTCCAGAATCGTTCAGAAGAATCATCTTGAAAGTCAGATAATTGGGGAGAAGAATAAAGGAGTGCAGACAAGAAGAAAGTTGATCAAAGATTCATAACAATCTCATATTTCTTTCCTATCTATGATGGAACCTAATAATTTTGAAGAGGCCAGTGAGGATGAAGATTGGGTTAAATCGAAGAACGAAGAGCTTGATAATATTGAGAAAAATAACACCTGCGAGTTGGTCCCTAGACCTGCACAAAACAATGTAATAGGCTCCAAGTGGGTATTTAAAAATAAGATGAATGAACAAGGACAAATTGAAAGGAATAAAGCTCGATTGGTTTGTAAGGGGTATGCCCAAGTTGAGGGACAAGATTTTGATGAAACGTTTGCACCAATAGAAAGATTGGAAGCTATCAGAATGTTTCTTTCCTATGCCACTCATAAGAACTTCAAAGTATATCAGATGGATGTTAAATCAGCTTTTCGCAATGGATATCTAGAAGAAGAAGTTTATATAGAGAAACCTGAAGGGTTCCAATTGACAGACAATCCTAACAATGTATGCAAATTGAAGAAGGCTCTATATGTATTGAAACAAGAACCTGAATCCTGGTATCATAGACTGTATAAATTTCTACAAGAAAAAGGTTTCAAGAAAGGTACTCATGTTGACAACAACTTGTATATCAAATCTAAAGGTGATAATTTATTAGTAGTTTTGGTGTAAGTGCATGACATTATATTTGGATGCACTAATGATTCTTGTGTGTAGTGGTTTGCTAATTCCATGCAATCTGAGTTTGAGATGTCAATGATAGGAGAATTGACATTCTTTCTTGGTCTTCGCATTATCTAGAATCCTAAAAGCCTATTTCTCTCCCAAGAGAATTATTTGAAGGAGATGTTGAAGAAATTTCAAATGGAAGACTCATCACCTGTCAGTACACCTATGGTTGTTGGTTGTAAACTTAGCAAGGATGATACCTCACCTGATGTTGATCAGAGAACGTATCGATCAATGAGAGGAATTCTCTTATACATCACAACATCTCATCCTGATATAATGCAAGTTGTTGGAATGGTAGGACGATTTCAGTATGCTCCTAAGCAAAGTCATTTGGTGGATGTGAAGAGGATATTCAAATATTTGAAGGGAACAATGAATTATGGTCTCTGGTATCCTAGAAATCAAAATATTTAGTTAACTGCATATTCAGATGCTGATTGGGGAAATTTTTTGGATGAAAGAAAGAGTACAAGCGGAGGTGCATTCTTCTTAGGTGATTCTTTAGTTGCATGGCTAAGTAAGAATCAAGGCTCAATATCTTTATCCACCATAGAAGTTGAGTACATTACTGCTGCCACCTGTTGTACACAAATTCTATGGATGATTCAGACACTAGCATACCTGGAGGTAAAATATCTTGATCCTATTCCTCTTCATTGTGATAATACCAATGCCATTAGTATGTCCAAAAATCCTATCATTCACTCCAAGGCTAAGCACATACCTATTTGGTATCACTTATTAAGGGAGCATGTTACAAACAAAGTAGCTCAATTGAATTTTATTCCTTCTTCAGAACAAACTGCTGATATCTTCATGAAACCCTTACCAAAGACACAGTTTGAGTACCTACGCCAGAATCTAGGTATCATATCCTATTCCAAATAACTTGTTCACTTTGATAAGGGGAGTTGTGCTATAGAGGCTTCTTTGACATTGATATCAAAGGGGGAGAAGTTTTTTGTTACAAATGATAAACAAATTGATGATTACTAGTACAACATGCATCCAGAAGTTGAATATTGCCATCAATGCCAAAGGGGGAGATTGTTGGAGGTTTTGCGGTCAGGGGGAGACTGTTGGAAGTTTTACGGTCATGTGGAAAATATATCAAAGTATGATATGGTTGTAATTGATGGAAACATAGTTTGAAACATGATCCATATGAGTAGAGGACTCAGAAAAATCCATGGATTGTGTAGAGATCCAACGGCCAGGTATAAATCTGCAAAAGAAATCCATGTTCAGAAATAAATCTGCAAAGTTTGAAAGAAGATCCGATGAAGAGATCCGATGGATGGGAATGAATCCGCACAAGAAATCAATGGTCAAGAGAAAATATACAAAATTTCAAAGGTAATCTGATGAACAACATTAGACGGTCAGGAGTGAACATGCACAAGAAATCGATGGAGCAAAAGGAGTGTTGCAGTGTGGGAGAGGAAAGGTGAAAGTCCAAAAGTTCGAGAATAAGAAAAGTTATATTTATGATTTCTGAAGTCGAAAAGTAGAAAGAGGAAAGCGACAGAACATGAAAGGACTAAGGCTGGAAGTTGGGTTTTCTGATCCAGAAGTGAGGAAGGCGGAATGTGAAATGCAGAAGGAGGAATGCAAAAGATGAGAAATAAAAGTATAAAATGATATGGGTTTCTACAACCCGGTGTCCGCCAGCGGAATGCGGAAGGCAGAATTCGAAAGGCAGAATGCAGAATGCAGCAGATGAGAAATCAATGTATAAACTAATGTGGGTTTCCGCAACCCGGTGTTTGCCAGTGGAATGTGGAAGGTGGAATGAAGAAGGTGGATAGTGGAATTTGTAGAAGTTGTTTAAAAAAATGTTGAAAACCTAGGGTCTACATCCCGCACTTGATCTAAGTTCAACAATCCAGAAATGTTGCATAAGAAATCGACGGTACAGATTAATGATGCAGAAAAGGATGTGTGGAAGACCAAAAGCAAAAACCATGAAATGATATCAAGAAAAACCACATATCTGATATCCAATTTCCTCAGTAGATCAACGGTCATGGAGAGCTTGAAGAATATCAATGGTGTAGAATGATTGGTGTAGAACATGTACTACGAAACCAGAACTATGGAACCAGGAGTGTGGAAACTCTGATTTGTTGCAGAAAACAACAAGTGCGGAAGAAGCCAAATGGCAAAGATGCATTGCGGAAATTCAGGATTACTCAGCGATTGGACTTCTTGTCTGTCATAAGGCATTGAAGGGATTTATCAGTTATGGAAATGGAATGTCAAGCATACGAAGAGGTAAATGGTTTAAGGACAAATATGTATAAAAGGAGGTGCATGATGAATGGATGAATGTGCTCTCGGCAGACAGCTAACTAGTGCATGGATCGTCGTTGAAGTGGAGATTACAGAATGACAGAGGACTTTGAGATCTTTCCAGAAAGTCCATAATAGAGATAATGACAGGGACCAAGATGCATAAGCAAATCCAGGAGCAGATTGAAACAGAGTTGGTTTGCATTGTTATATCTGGTTTTCTAAATATTGTACTAAACATGTTTTAAGTCTGAGAAACAAGGGTGGCAGGGTGTTTCTGTGTACAAGGGAATTTTTTTTTATTTTATGTGTACAAGTTGGATCCTGTATAAGTGGGAGTTGGTACTTCCATCCAGTTGTAGCTGGAAAATGTCCTTTTAGTGGGTGCTAGAGAAAACATGAGGTTTGGTGCTCTCTGCAAGAAGGATTTTGTAAAAAAGAGGCTGCAACCTCTTTTGAGTAGGTGCTAAAAAACAAATGATTATTTGTCTGTCTCTATCATTTATGTGTAATTGATAATCTTCATTTTTTTTGTTATACTTGCTGCAAAATCATAACTATAAATCTATAATCAGTAATAAGGATTTAAATATTGAAAAATGGTTTAATCTTTGGAAATAACTGATTCACCCACCCCTCTTAGTTATTTGAGTAATTTCAGCATTTTTTCCATGAGCATGAGTGAATTCATATGGAAGATCAAGTTCAAAGGAGTCTTTGGCACCAAATACTTCAAAACTTAACTTCAGAGTTTCAATTCTTCTTCCTGCATACCCAAAGATAAGTTTATAGCTTCCAAAAAACCTAATGGCATAACACATTAATAATATTAATGAAGAAAAAAGAAACATCCATAAGTTTGGTCCAACAACCTTTGTTCAAACTTCAAAGGAAATTGCATTCTCAAGTTGGACAATACAAACCTCATAGAAGAAAGATGATCCTAAAGGAAAATTTTCCTTCAGACTAGTAAGTAAATGAGAGAGGGAGCCACAATAAAACCAAATACTTGTTTTAGTGGTACACATGATCGAGAGGAAAAGGAACTATCAACCAAGGGAGTCTTATAGAGTGAAAATGAATATATGTGGACCACTCTATCTAGTAACCGTCTAAGGAAATACCCTGTGATAGAGTCTCTTACCGGGATTCGAATGAGTAGAAACCAAAATCAAATATATGACATGTATCTGACCTGAATTTTATGACCCTCCATGCCATCTCTTTGTTGATATGAAAGGTAATAAGCACCCACAGCGAGGCATTATGTTTCCCAGAATCCCTCCCTCCATTTTAGAGAGCTCAACCAAGAAAAACATATCAGCTCCATCCTTCCTTAGTTCCTCTCACAAGATGAAGATCTAAAAAGGATATCAGAGAAAGAGAAATGGAAAGAAATAAAGCTTTAGGAGTTGAATCTACTTTGATTGTTTCCTTGACTCCTTTAGTAGGCATGACATATGAAAAAAATGCACATAATCAACTAACACATAACCTAAAAACATAAATAAATATTTTGAAGCTCAGTGTATTCTAATTTTATCCTTTAGCAATAGGGTTTTTTATTCAGAACTAGCAATATTCAATGTTTAATTCAAACAATTATTTCCATTTTCATTTTTATCAGTCACATGAACCTTTTCTTTCCTAAACTCTAGGCTACTTATTCCTTTGACCTCTGATTCATCGACACTATGTAATTCTTCCTCCCATTCAAATTTGGTTTACAAGACAGTCTAATGCATATGTTGTCACTTGAACAAACTCCACTATATTCGCTTTGCCATGGAGAAGATCGTTGCAAACATTGGCAAGAATTTGAATAGTTGTATCCAATTCTAAATTTTTCCACTGCAAGACACACATTATATAACCATGAGTATCTGAAGAATCCCCACAGAGATGAGGTCTACATGTGTCCTGTTCCATGCTATTTGAATGGATTTGATCACCGAGATTTGAATTGATAAATCCTTTGATAAGAACCAATATTTTTTGAATAGAAGCACTCACTTTTGATCCAATACAGGTATTTCTTTCTCTATTAGGAGATGGGAAAGAAACCATTTCTTCTTTAGATGAAATCCCATGTGATTGTGATTTGGTGAAAAATTATCTAGTGAAAAATTATCTGATATTGTTCTGTGAAAAGAACCATCATTCAAAACATCAGTGCTCTTTATATTTTCTTTTGTTACAGAAATGTGCTCAATAGTTGAACATTAAGCCTTTAAAATAGGATCCTTGACCTTTTCCATGAATTCATCCATGTTTTGAGACTTTGCATGGGATTTTAAAACTATGCATAAAACCTCTAGACGACTGGCATTATCTACTTCATTGGTGTATCTCTGTGATTGAATAACAGATAATTTCTCTGCTACAACTATGGCATTAGCATTTGTTTCATGAATTCTAGGGGTTTCTTCTAAAGCACCATTCCTCTTAGTCAAAGAAAAAGTACTAGTGTCTTCCTCTATCCAAAATAACATAGTTCCACCCAATTTGTCTAATTCACCAAATTGAGTAGAACCATCAGCCTTTTCAATAGACAATGTTGTGAGTCGTTCCATTTCAACAAAATCATTCATCAAATTAAACTCTGATGAATCAGATGCTTTATTTGTAGCTATATATATGTTATATTTCTTAAACTGTGCTAATTCAAAAATCAATGTCAAGGTCAAATATTCAACGCAACTAGCTTCATATACATTGCTTCGATCCTAAAAGATTGAAACAATTCTGGTTCATAACTACCATGCGACATCTTAACATGAATATCAATTATACCACTGGTTTTATTGATGTGATGAAGTTTATTAATGTAACATACCGAGAACTGAAAATAAATATTTATTATTTATTTCAGTAAAAAAAACATTATGTTAATTTTTATTGTAAAGTTTCTGACCAAGTGAGTCAAGCATGATTGCAATTGAAGAATTATTTATTTTAATAATTAATAAAAGGAGGCACCTATCAAGGTGAGACTGTTAAATGAGTGTTCATTTACCCACTAGGAGGAGGGAGCAGTTGTAGAAGGCTGGTTGACAAGTGGAAGCACTAGCATTCACTTTCTAGCTGTTGCAAGAGCACAATCCGTAAAAAATGGTCATGTTCCCTGAGAGGGGGAACTCAGCTGGTGGCTCATTTAATTCCAAAATTGAACCAAATACCTAGGCAATATTATATAAACCATCAAATTGAGCACGAGGCTCATGACTCATTGTGATTTCTGAGAGAATGAACCTTGTGAATGCTGCAAACTAAAAAGTGAGGCACACAAGGAATTTGAAGAGGGGATAACTAAAGTGATTTGCTAAGTTAAGTCTACTATTGAGTGTTTTGTTGCAGAAGTCTCATGTGTGGCATAGATATTTGTCCTAGTGATTCAGTGAATACGATCGAGGGTCCTAAGCAAGTAACTTTGGTTGCTTCAGGAGAAGGTTGGGTGGAACAGTCTCCCATGGGTGTTTGTCCCCTTTCTGCATTCTATCCAGGTTCAATTTCTATTTAATTTCTGAATCTGTACTTTCATTGGAATATGCTCAGGAACTGTATTTAGGATGATTATATTCTTTTAATCTAGAAACTGTTGAAATATATTATTAGAACTCAATTTAAAAGATAGATCTACTGAGTTAGTATTTTCTGTAAAAGATTTTCAAAAATATAAGGATGTTCATTCTACATACTATCCATATTTAGGTTATTTCTACTGATATTACAACTTAGTGAAATATCAGTAATGGTGATATGAATCCTACAAATTAAGATTTGAATTATTTTACAGTACTGTAACTACTTAGGGTTTTAATCTCAAATGAGATTCATCAGATTTAAACATAACCTGTAACTTATAATAATTCTCATGCTGAGATCTAAGTTTCCTCCTTAACCTCTGTGCCTTTACAATAATAATTCGGGGATTGAATCTAATCCCCTTTAAATAAACTCTAGCATTAATCTAGAATAACTAGGGTTTAATATGAACAGTAATAACTAAGCTAGTTCACATAAGGCATCTTAAGCCCAGTCTCTTAATTGATTAAATTGTTAATTAAACACCAAGTCGATATTATCGACAGACCCTAGCACTGGTTACAGGATTCAGGTCAGGATGGTGTTGTTTCTGCGGTATTTCGCTTGCAGAAGGAAGTTATAGCCTTAGGGCTTATTTATTCTCAAAATAGTATGGTTGACTAATGAGAGTATAAATTATTTTCAACATTAATGAGAGTTACATATAGTCTCTCGTCATTTTGTTTAAAATATATATAAACCAAGCTAAATACTCAAATTAAAAAGGTTTCATAGTCTTTAAACAAAACGACGAAACCCTATGATCTTTTGTTTAACTAAACCCTTTTTCTTTTAAGCTTCCCAAAACCCTACTAACTCTCAAAATAGGGATAACGACTGTGTATAATTTAAAATAATATCTAAAACCCTTTATATAAAATTATCCAAAACCTCATAGAGTTTGTTTTAGCAGTTGAAGTCTTTTGATAGAGGCCTCACGACCCTTATCTTGAAGCCTACATGGAATGGCTAAGACTCCACGGTGGAATCCCTTTGCAGAATAAGTTAACCCCAAACAACTTTAAATAGTAATTTAACCTTAGATTATTTTAAACTAAATCTCTTCTACTACTACATTACGGCTTCATCGTGATATTCTGCAATAAGACCGATGAAAAAGTTGGAGGGATCTTTAACAAAATATAAATTAGGTTAAACACAACATCCATTATTTTAATAAAGTAACAAGTATGCACAGAAAATCCGCATGGGATTATTCCCATAATATATCCATTTTATTATCTTTAAATAGTAAAGGAAATGCGATGGTTGCATTTTAGCCTAAAAATTAAGAATCAATAGTAAGAGCCTCATGGATTTATTATTTTCTAAATTATATCACAACTGCAAAACAAGGTTGGAGATGGATTTCAAAACCGTCCCTTGTCATATAGCAAACTGATTTTAAATTTGTGAAAGTGGCTTATAATACGAAGCAAAGACAAATCTACATATTTAAGGCTCACAGCCATAGTGCTGTGCACTGTAAAACCAACTAAGCTATGAAACCCTCACGGGTCAACAAAACTAAAATCTTGCACATAGATACAATTGCCGAAAACAAAATAGAAGTATTTATAAACACCATATCTTCCAAAAGAAAGTGGCATAGTCACAAGACTCCACAGATAAAAAAATAATTTACATTCTGAATTTACATAGTCTCTTAGCTCGTGAAACAAACCGAGTTTGAAGTATCAAAACACTCACGGGTACTTACAGTATCAAAAAGTTTTAGAACCCACAAAATTATATACAGTGGCATAGTAATTTAAAATACTCCATGGTAAGTACAAATTCCATTAAAATGAATATACATTTTACCAAAGTGATATGTCAATTTCCTTATCACCAAACCAGCATAGTGGAGAAACCCCAACTCCATGAAAACACACCACACGACCAGATTGGTTCCACATAGCTACATGAGCTAAAGACATGGGTATTACTAGTTAAATGGGGCTTCTCGGCCGGTGAACGATATACATCCCCATTGTGGATACTGGATCTGCATACACAGGTTTAACAAAGGTTAACAATATTTTCTTCTTTATAAAAAAAAAACTCGGTGTAATCATAACTAGTAGAGCTATTGAAGTTATAGGTTACCTTCTTAGCATATAGTTTCCACCAGAGATACTCTTTCAGTAGGCAAACAAAGCTCATGGGCTCCACCAACATTCTCGACAAACCGAGTTAGATGAAGGAAATGGCTAAGGTTAATGGCCTCTCCCTCTCCGTTTACAGACACTGAGCTAACAAGGTAAACAAACTAGAGGCCGAGTGCAAGAACGAAGGTGCATCTAACTGCAAAGAAAACTCCATCGAAAGTTTTAACACAATCACCAATACACATTAAAAACCTAGGGTTTGACTTATTGTCCTTTACTCGATAGCTGGAGGCGATATTACGACCACATGGCCCACATGTGGATGCCATTATTTCCTATACGTTTCATATTGAATTCGTGGATACGGTTTCAAGATTTTCCTCACCTTTTTTCATCAGGTGTAATAAAAACCCCAAGTTTAAGAATAATGTTTTCCCACTCTAAGTTATAACATAGGCTATGTTAGACAAGAGTTATCTTTTCCAATATCCAAGCATATGTTATAGTATAAGCTATAACATATGTTATGTTAAGTCCAAACTTAAAATCTTAGATATGAAGTAGCATATTTTTCAAGTTTCAAAACCAAGTAAAGTATAGAGTGTGTTCCCCAAAAGCAATAGGACCATGTTCCTTGTCACTGGTAGTTCTAGGCCTTAGGTTTTGGTACTTTTAGGACCGCCACACCTACCTGCATCAATGGAAAAAAAAAGATCATGCATTAGTCCTAAATACTAAGTAAAACCATGATCGATACCTTTTATAGCTCAAAAGTAAAACCAAAATGGAAGAAAAACGTCAAACAGTCTCAAAGACAGTGATCAACACAAAGTAATGTAAACTGGAAAGCATGACATAATTCTGAAATAGTACACGAGGAAAGAATGCTAACGATAAAACTATTATAGACACTTAGAACTTAAGTTTATTGTTAATTCATTTCGTTATGATAAATGATTTATGAAGTATAAAATCTCTTATTCCTGAAGAATCATGAATTACATACGGTAATAATTTTGTTTTGTTTTTTTACGAGATTTAGGGATGTTACATGTGGTATCAGAGTGACTTCCAAACACTAGGCCTGATTGGCTCACTAGCATATATGTAAGAAAACCAATATACTAATTTCATTTACATTTATTTTTGTCCAGAAATATAAAAGATGTTTTGCAGGAAAATGGAAGGTGCTGAAGCATCTATAGAAAATGGTTCTCAACATAACAATCCTGACAAATTTTATATAGATCTGAAAAATCCTTAGTTACTACAGAAAGTTAAGGAGTTAAAGAGGAACTGCAAACTATAAAAACAGACAATGAAAGAATTCTGGAAATAAATCAAATACTACTAGATAATATGCATAACAGAGGAAAAGATAAACAAAATGTCTATGAAACTGATTCTGAAACAACCTTTTACAAACATAAAGAAAATAAAGCAAAATATTCTGATAGTGAATCTTCTTTAGAGGTTAATTCCAAGTCACGTAAGGGAAGGTATAAATACATAAGTGACAGTAGTGAAAGTGACCATAAACATAGGAGAAGGAAGTATAAACCCTATGAAGAAATTTCTGGGGAATTCAAAAAAATAAAGCCTCCCATGAAGTGGAGAAAGGTGAAGAAGTAGAAGCTTGGCTCTCAGGAATGAAGAAATATTTCTAGATTTACAACTATTCTGACAGACTAAAGGAAATGAGGGCTATTTACAATTTGACCGAAAAATTTGATATCTGGTGGCAAGATATAAAAAGGGTCAAAACCCTGAAAGAGAAGTACTTAACGTGGAGATTTTTTAAGAAGTATTTCAAAATAAAGTTTCTATATGAACAATACTAGGAGGAAAGAGCTAAGGAGTTCTATGAATCAAAACTGGGTTCCATGTCCATGAAAGAGTTGAGCAACAAGTTTCTAAGTCTGTTGCAATATGTACCTTACATAATAGATGAAAATCCTAAAATTCAATGGGTTTTAAGTTGTCTACCTACTAACTTCAAAGTCAGGATTGATTTTGATAATCCAAAAACTTTGGAGGAAGCTATGAGAAAGGATGATTTATGTTATGAACAAGGTAAGAAAAGGGAAATTCTACCTAACTAGAAAACTAAAAATACAAATCACTTTGACTAGAGAAGAAGAGGGTTTAATTCAAATAAGAGTTTTGAGATTAAATCTCAAAACTTCTCTAACAATAACTATCAGAAAACTAATTTTGAGAATAAAGTACCCCAGAATACTGCAGCACCAAACGGAAGGGATATGCCTAACAATTTTGTTAAAAATACTAAATAAAGGGAGCCTTTCAAATGCTGAGAATGTCAAGGACCGCATTACGCCAAGTATTGTTCGAACCAGAAGGGAAACATCAGCAACACACACACTATCCAGGAAGAGGAAACAATTGGAGATGTGGCAAACGAGATGCATGGGATAAATGCAACTCTGGAGGATCGACAAGCGGATCATCAAACTTCCATGGTGGAAGTGCAAGGTATGATACATAATTTTTATGTTTCCATCTTGATTGATCCAGGTGCTAGTTTAAGTTACATATCTCCTATCATAGTGGAAAAGTGCATCTTATCCTTAAAAAAAATTGAAAAATCTTGGATGGTCTAGTTAACCACACGAACCAAAAGAAAGGTGGTAAATTATGTTGAAATTTGCAATTTTCTTATGAGTCAGTTTGAAACTCAAGTCAAGTTGAATGTGTTACCTTTAGGATCTTATGATGTCCTAATAGGAATATATTGGCTTGAAAAACATCAAGTGATTTTAAACTATTTTCAGGAAACTTTTGCTTGTTTGAATAATGAAGGAGAAAGAATTACTGTCACATGAATACCTAGGAAGATATCCGCTAGACAAATTTCATCCTTACAGATGAAAAAGGTTGTAAAGTCTTTGTGGTACACATAATAAATAATGAACAATTTATTAAAGAAGATAAACCAGAATTTGAGGATATTCTGATACTGCAAGATTTCACAAATGTATTTCCGAAAGAAATTCTAGGATTACCTCCTAAACGAGATCTGGATTTTACAATAAAGTTAGTACCTGGAGCGGTACCCAATTTGAAAGCTCCCTATCGAATGGAAATCTTGGAGCTGAATGAATTAAAATTACAATTACAAGAATCAATAGACAAACACTATGTAATACCAAGCATATCCCCTTGGGGAGCACAGATCCTTTTTGTTAAAAGAAATATGACACTTTACATCTATGTATAGACTACCTTCAACTCAATAAAATGAAAATTAAGAATAGGTATCCTCTTCCCCGCATTGACGATTTGTTTGATCAGATACGTGAAGCGACGATATTCTCAAATATTGACTTAAGGTCTGGGTATCACCAATTCAAAATTAAATATGAAGACATATTTAAAACTACTTTCAGGACAAGATACGGGTACTACGAGTTCGTGGTTATGCCTTTCGGGCTAACTAACGCTCTGACAACCTTTATGTGCTTAATGAATAGTGTCCTAAGTAAACACTTAGACAAATCCATAGTCGTCTTTATAGACTACATATTAATTTATTCTAAGACAAAAGAAGAACACGATGAACACCTAAAGATAATACTATAAGTGTTAAGAGAACATCGACTATATGCTAAATTCAACAAATTTGAATTCTATAAAGATAAGATACAATATATGGGGCACGTAATATCTGAAGAAGGGATGTCGGTGGACCTAGATAAAATAAAAGCTATAATTAAGTGGCTTGTTCCTAAGGACGTAACTAATGTACGATCCTTTATGGGGATAACAGGTTAATACAGAAAATTTATTGAAGGATATTCAAAAATTGCAAATCCTATAACCTCATTACAGAAAAATGTAAGAAATTTGTTTGGGATTAGAAATGCAAAGACAATTTTAATAAACTAAAAGGATTATTAACCACCACACCCATTCTAAAAATAACAGACCCATAAAAAGACTTCGTAGTATGCACTGATGCATGCAACGAAAGCTTGGGCGGGGTACTGACACAAGAAGGTCATGCAATTGCGTATGAATCAAGGAAGTTGAAAACTCATGAAATGGACTACACAAATTATGACTTAGAATTGGCTTCCATAATCCATGCTTTAAAAATGTGGCGCCATCACTTAGTATGTAAAATATTTCTACTACTATTAGATAACATAGGCCTAAAACATATGTTTGATCAACAAAACCTAAACGTGAGGCAATCTAGATGGCTAGCTTTCCTTAGTGAGTATGATTTCGAAATGAAACACATTAAAGGGAAAGAAAATAAAGTGGTTGATGCCTTAAGCAGGAATTCAATAACAAGTTTTGTAGCTTCCATTAGCCGTTATAAGACTGATTTAGAGATTAAATTGGAAGAAGGAATAAAGAGGGACACAGAATACCAGAGTTTAAAAGAAAAGGTAACTCAGAATGTATCTAAAAATATAATTACATATTACAATTTTAATGAAAAGGGTTTAATACTATATAAAAACAGACTTTATGTGCTAAATATACCAGAAGTTAAACTGTTGATTTTGAATGAAATACACAAAAGTCCGTATTCTAGACATTTGGGGTATCAAAAGATGATAACCATGTTAAGAAAAGAATTATTTTGGCCTAATATGAAAAATGAAGTTGCTGAATTTTTAGCTAGGTGTATCGAATGTCAGTAATTTAAAGTTGAACATCAACACCCAACATGCCTTTTACAACCATTACCAATTCCAAATTGGAAATGGGAAGTCATCAATCTTGACTTTGTAACTGGTTTACCTAAGATCCAGAAACAAAATGATTCAATAATGGTAGTTGTGGATAAACTAAGTAAAGCAACACACTTTATCCCTGTTAAAACAACTTATAAAGATGTTAATATTGCTAACATTTTTATGAAAGAAATATTTCATTTGCATGGAATTCCAAAGGTAATAATTTATGACAGAGATCCTAAATTTACTGGTAATTTTTGGAAAACTTTATTTAAAGGATTAGATACTAAATTGAATTTTAGTACTGCTTACCATCTGCAAACGGATGGACAAACAGAAAGAATCAATCAAGTACTAGAAGACATGTTACAAATGTATGTTAGAGATGATCCTAAGAAGTAGGAAGACTATTTGCACTTGGTTGAATTTGCTTATAATAACCATTATCAAGCTTCAGCAAAGCTTAGTCCTTTTGAAATATTATATGGTAAAAAGTGTAACACTCGTATTACATGGAGTAATCCAATAGATAGATTGATGTTAGGACCTGACATGTTAAAAGAATTGGAACTAACAGTGAAACAGGTACAAAGTAACTTGAAAACTGCTCAGGACAGAAAAAAGAGTCATCTCGACCTTAAAAGAACTCCAAAGGAATTCCAAGTAGGTGAGCATGTGTTTGTTAAGTGAAACCCAAAAAGAGCTCCTTTAAACTAGGGAGCTATGCTAAATTAACACCCAGGTATTGTGGACCATTCAAAATATTGGCAAGAGTGGGGCCAGTGGCATATCAATTAGCTTTGCCACCAAATCTTAGAGTACATAATGTTTTTAACATTTCTATTTTGAAGAAATATGTACACGATGTTACTCATGTGATCGATTGGAATGTCATTTAGGTAGAACCAAAAGGATATTTTCCAATGGAACTAGATTGTATTCTCGACGAGAGGAAAATTTTTCTCTTGAATCGCACCATTGGACAGGTAAAGGTGCAGTGGAAGTACCTTAGTCCAGATGAAGAAACCTAGGAATTAGAGAGTGATATGTGAGTGACATATCCAACTCTATTCCAAGAAGACTCAGAATAACTTAAGAAAGATCGAGGATGATGTTGATATTAAGGGGTGGTGTTTGTAACATACCCAGAACTAAAAAATAAATATTTATTATTTATTTCAATAAAAAAGCGTTATATTAATTTTTATTGTAAAGTTTCTAACCAAGTGGGTCAATGATGACTATAATTGAAGAATTATTTATTTTAATAATTAATAAAAGGAGACACCTATCGAGGGGAGACTATTAAATGAGTGTTCACTGGCCCACTAGGAGGAAGGAGAAGCTATAGAAGGATGGTTTGGAAGTGGGAGCATTAGCATTCACTTTCTAGTTTTTGCAGGAGCATAATCCCTAAAAAAGTGGTCATGTTCCCTGAGAGGGGGAACTGAGCTGGTGGCTCATTTAATTCCAAAACTAACCCAAAGACGTAGGTAATATTATATAAACCATCAAATTTAGCAGGAGTTTCAAGACTCATTTTGATTTCTGAGAGAATGAATCTTGTGACTGCTTCAAACTGAAAAGTCAAGAACACAAGGAATTTGATGAGGGCATAGCTAAAGTGATTTGCTGAGTTAAGTGTGCTACTGAGTGTTTTGTTGCAAAATTCTATTGTTTGGCAAAGATCTTTGTCCTAGTGGTTTAGTGAACAGGATCAAGGGTCCTAAGAAAGTAACTTTGGCTGCTTCAGGAGAAGTTTGGGTGGAACAGTCTCCCGTGGGTGTTTGTCCCCTTTCTGCATTCTGTCCATGTTCAATTTCTATTTAATTTCTGAATATGTACTTTCATTGGAATATGCTCACGAACTGTATTTAGGATGATTATATTCTTTTAATCTGGAAATTGTTAAACTATATTATTAGAACTCAATTTAAAATATAGATCTACCGAGTTAGTATTTTCTTATAAAAGTGTTTCAAAAATCAAAATGATGTTCATTCTACATACTATCCATATTTAGGTTATTTCTACTAATATTACAACTTAGTGAAATATCAGTAATAGTGATATGAATCCTATAAATTAAGATTTGAATTATTTTAGAGTACTATAACTACTTAGGGTTTTAAT
Organism: Pseudotsuga menziesii; assembly: GCA_001517045.1. Taxonomy (NCBI): domain Eukaryota; kingdom Viridiplantae; phylum Streptophyta; class Pinopsida; order Pinales; family Pinaceae; genus Pseudotsuga; species Pseudotsuga menziesii. The sequence goes on from LPNX010041440.1 coordinate 288,245, forward strand.
CTCAAATGAGATTCATACAGATTTAAACATAACCTGTTACTTATAATAATTCTCATGCTAAGATCTAAGTTTCCTCCTTAACCTCTGTGCCTTTATAATAATCATTCTAGGATTGAGTCTAATCCCCTTTAAATAAACTCTAGCATTAATCTAGAATAACTAGGGTTTAAGATGAACAGTAATAACTAAGCTAGTTCACATAAGGCATCTTAAGCCGAGTCTCTTAATTGATTAAATTGTTAATTAAACTTCAAGTCAATATTATCGAGAGACCCTAGCACTGGTTACAGGATTCAGGTCAGGATGGTGTTGTTTTTGCGGTATTTCGCTTGCAGAAGGAAGTTACAACCTTAGGGCTTATTTATTCTCAAAACAATATGGTTGACTAAATAGAGTATAAATTCTTTTAAACAGTAATGAGAGTTACATATAGTCTCATGGCCTTTAAAAAATATATATAAACCAAGTTAAATGCTCAAATTAAAAAGGTTTCACAGTCTTTAAACAAAACAACTAAACCCTAGGATCTTTTGTTTAACTAAACCCTTTTTCCTTTTAAGTTTCCCAAAACCCTACTAACTGTCAAACTAGGGATAACGACTGTGTAACATTTAAACTAATATCTAAAACCCTTTATTTAACATTATCCAAAAGCTCATAGAGTTTGGTGTAGCAGTCGAAGTATTTTGACAACGGCCTCATGACCCTTATCTTAAAGCCTACATGGAAAGGCCAAGACTCCATGGTCGAATCCGTTCAGAGAACAGGTTAAACCCAAACAACTGTAAATAGAAATTTAACCTTAGATTCTTTTAAACTTGAGCTCTTCTACTACTACATTATGGCTTCATCATGAGATTGTGCAATAAGACTGGTGAACAAATTGGAGGGATCTTTAACAAAATATAAATTAGGTTAAACACAACATCCATTATTTTAAATAAAGCAAGAAGTATGCACAAAAAACCCTCATGGGATTATTCCCACAATATATCCATTATATTATCTTTAAATAGTAAAGGAAATGCGATGGTAGCATTTTAGCCTAAAGAATAAGAATCTACAGTAAGAGCCTCACGGATTTATTATTTTCTAAATTATATCACAACTATAAAACAAGGTTGGAGATGTATTTCGAAACCGTCCCTTGTCATATAGCAAACTGCTTTTAAATTTGCGAAAGTGGCGTATAAGCCCAAGCAAAGACAAAGATACAGATTTAAGGCTCATGGCCACAGTCTTGTGCAGTGTAAAACTAACTAAGCTATGAAACCCTCATGGGTCAACAAAACTAAAAGCTTGCACATATATACAATTGCCAAAAACAAAATAGAAGTATTTATAAGCACCATATCTTCCAAAATAAAGTGGCATAGACACATAGAAAACAAATCATTTACATTCTGAATTTACATAAACCCTTATCTGGTGAAACAAATTGAGTTTGAAGTATCAAAACCATCGCGGGTACTTACAGTATCAACATGTTTTAGAACCCACAAATATATACAGAGCGGCAAAGTCATTTAAAAGACTCCATGGTAAATACAAATTCCATTAAAATGAATATACATTTTACCAAAGCGATATATCACCTTCCTTATCACCAAACCATCATAGTGGAGAAACCCAAACGCCATGAGAACACACCACATGACCCACATTGGTTCCACAGAGCTACGCGAGGTAAAAACATGGGTCTTACCAGTTAAATGAGGCTTCTTGTCTAGTGAACAATATACATCCTCGTTGTGGAGACTAGATCTGCACACACAGGTTTAACAAAGTTTAACAATATTTTATTCTTTATAAAAAAAAATTGTGTAATCATAACTGCTAGAGCTATTGAAGTTACAAGTTACCTTCTCAGTGTATAGCTTCCACTAGCGATACTCTTTCAGCATCCAAACAAAGCTCATGGGCTCCACTAGTGTTCTATAAAAACTGAGTTAGATGAAGGTGAGGGCCAAGGTTGATGGCCTCTCTTTCTCTGTTTACAGACACTGAGATAACAAGGTCAAAAACCCATAGGCCGAGTGCAAGAACGAAGGTGCAGTTAACTACAAAGAAAACTTCATCGAAAATTTTAACACAATCACCACTACACATTAAAAACCTAGGGTTTGACTTCTTGTCCTTTACCCGACACATGGAGGCATTATTATGGCCACATGGACTACATGTGGATGCTTTTATTTCCTATACGCTGCATATTGAATTCGTGGATATGGTTTCAAGATTTTCCTTACCTTTTGTCATCGGGTATAATAAAAACCCCAAGTTTAAGCATAATGTTTTCCCACTCTAAGTTATAACATAGGTTATGTTAGACAAGAGTTATCTTTTCCAATATCCAAGCATATGTTATAGTATAAGCTATAACATATGTTATTTTAAGTCCAAACTTAAAATATTAGATATGAAGTAGCATGTTTTTCAAGTATCGAAACCAAGTAAAGTATAGAGTGTGTTCCCCAAAATAAATAGGACCATGTTCCTTGTTATTAGTAGTTCTAGGCCTTAGGTTTTGGTACTTCTAGGACAGCCACACCTACCTACATCAATGGAAAAAAAAGATCATCCATTAGTCCTAAGGACTAAGTAAGACCATGATCGATACTTTTTACAGCTCAAAAGTAAAAACCAAAATGGAGGAAAAACGTCAAACAATCTTAAAGACAATTATTAACACAAAGTAATGTAAACTGGAAATCATGGCATAATTCTGACATAGTACACCAAGAAAGCATGCTAACAATAAAACTATTATAGACACTTAGAACTTAAGTTTACATCTCTTATTCCCAAAGAATCATGAATTACATAAGGTAATATTTTTTTTAACGGGATTTTACATCTATGGAAGGCCTCCATTGTTGCCTCAAGTTGAGATAGTTTACTAGTTGTTCTTGCACACATGATCGTTGAATCTTGAAGTTCATTGATTTTAGAAATAGGAGATTTTTAGAGTTTTGTTCTCTTCTTCCAAGGCGAGTAACTGCTAAGATAAAGCATTGATCTGTCTTGGGTTGTTCTCATGAGAATTGTCATGCATAAACTCTTCAGTTAATGAAGTTAAACCAGACCCTTTCCCAAGTCTTTTTCTCTTTCCTTTGACTCCATCTTTTCCTAGCATTTGAAACTCCTTTTTCATCTAAGCTATAACAGCACGTCCTGGCAATTCATTTGAAACTAGGACCCATAATCTTATCATTTCGTCTCTAACTTGGCTATTTTTTTATTGCTTTTGATAAATTGTTTATTGGTTTCATAATTTGATCTTCTATTATACTCTTTCTCTTCATTACGAATTTCAAGTTCTTTGTTTAACACATGAAGTTCATATCTCTGACAATTATAGTCCTTCTTTAATGAATATAGTTTGACTTGTAACAACTTGAAATCAACTTCAAAATAAGTTTTTCTCCCTCTTAGTTCTTCAATAACCTGTGTTTTCTCCTGAGGAGACTTCTGCAATACAATGTTCTTTGCAGCTGCTTCTACTAGATGGTGATAATCCTAGCCAATTTTTCTTTAGTTATGTGCAGAGTCTATCCAATTCATTAACTTTCTTCATGACAAGATCATGTTTTTTATGCTCATGTTCCTCTTACACTTGTCGTACCTTCCTCATTCATTATTTAAAGGCTCCATCCAAATGACATACTCGGTCTTCTGTAGCTATCTTCTACTAAAGGCCAGGTGCATCAAGCTGCTCTTTCAGATAAACAACCTTAGCCTCAACGTTTTTCTCAGCATGGAATCAAACTAATATTTATCAGTCATGAAGAAAATATGGATTTTGCAAGCAGTTACATGATAAGGAAATTTCATATCTTGATTTATAAATGCACAGGATCATCTTAAAGAACTTAGAAAGAGACCAAAACAAAAACTTGAAGCATTGAAAATGAAATTATTTTCTCAGTGAAGTTTGAGATAGAAAAAACTTCTCAAAATGCACGAAAAATCCGATTAAAGGTGCCAAATGAAATTGATCAAAAACACATACTATGCAAAGAGTGCTTTTTTTTAGTAAGTACATTCACAAGGAGCATTAATTTTGGGCTAATTTATTTAGTTATTGGGAAGCTTGGATACACCATCTACATTTAGAATACATTCTCCCTTTTATCCCACTTAATTAAATTATGTTGGTAAATCAATAGTTTGGGAACCTTGCCTTGTGATTTCTTACTACAACCTTGTATTGCAACCTTTCCTTGTAATTTTTTACTACACGACAACCTAGAATTTTGGTCTTCAAGTTGTATTGAAGCTATCTTTGCAGGCAAATCTTAGAAATTTTGGACTTGTAGTTGACTTCTAGAGGCCTATGTGAGCTTGCAACCAAACCTATTGATTATAGATAAGATAAGATAAGATCATTTTATTTATGTTTAATGAATGACCACAAAATTAGGTCAATGGGACTAAAATAGTTTCATTCTAGTAATACATAGTGGGAGTGTTGTAAGAGCTCCTAGATCTATGCTAAAAGAAATAAGTAAAGATAAAAAGATATAACAACAGGACTACAGAGAGATAAGCAACTAGCCTGAGAAGGTAAGAGGACAGATACTGAAAATAAATGAGTACAAGAGTGAGGAATAACAACAAAAAGAGCATGGGCCAAGTGGGTTGGGATACACTGAGGCATATGTTTGTATTCTTGTCATATGCAACAAAACCTTCCTTTGTTTCTCCATACTGTGAAAAAATTGATATGAGTGCCTCATTTGATAAAGAATGGAAATCCATAAGCATGTGAATATATTACCATTCATGATGGCTTGCTTCTTAGTATTGAATGTGACATTGAAAATATTTTCTTGGAATGCCCCAGACATCTTTACAACGTTTAAGATTTTGTTTGAAAAGACATAAAATAATAAGGCACATTTATGTTCATGCGAATCAAATTTCAAAGCATGGTTCACACAGATTTCAACAACAATTATATTGTTAGTAATTGGAAGTCATATCTACCCCAAATATATTCTATTGTAAATCCTAGGCATACCAACAAATATTGTAGGTATCAATGCTACCCAGTCCTCCATTAGCTTCATATTGTCCTATAAAATTCTTATATATGGCATCAAACTACGATAGGGAAATAATGCTTGAATTAAAAAACAAGTTAGCATTTGATTTAACTCCTTTGATGTGACTACTAATTATATATTTTGTCAGATCGTGATTAAAATTATGGACTTAACAAAACATCAAGTTCATGCTTATGTATGAGATTCCTTTGCATCCACCAGATAGGTGTATCACTCCCTATATTTCATTATACTACAAATGCTAACATGTAGCCTGTGCAATTGTACAAAGAATTTTTATTTGTATGAAGCAAGATAATATTTATTGTCTATTGCTTAAGAGCCAAATACTATAGTTGTAATCAACCTTGTAAGGATTATAAAGAAAAAATACCATACCCCTTAGTAAAATACAATAGCAACACCATTGTAGGCTAGTCTAATGCAATTTTTCCATTCATGAATGTGTGCCCAAGGAAGATAGCAACACCATTGTAGGCTAGTCTAATGCAATTTTTCCATTCATGGATGTGTGCCAAAAGAAGATAAGAAATATAGTTGCAAATTATATAACCCTACTTATTAGAGACACGCAAATAAACAAAACTCGAAAAGATATCATATCAACTAATATCCAACTTATTTAGATATTGATCAGTATTTTAAATGTGAAAAACATACACATCTGCAGGATAGAGTGTGACACTAAGACCAACACCATGAACCTTTGTAATCAGATTTCCATGGGATGATACAACACCCTGCTTCAGTGAGAGAGGGGACTTTAGATGCTTTGTTAGAAAACATATGAATATGGTTTACTAAAAACATTCAAGGAAAGTGTCAATTTAGAGAGTCTTTAGATATCAATATCTATTACAAACATTACGATTAATCAAAGTAAACAAAAACAGATATCACCTTTTGAGTTCCAGTAGTGCCACTTGCGTAGAAAAATGTTGCAATGTCTTTTGGCATCAGAGGTTGAAATGGATAAAGTTTCAACACAAGAAGCAACACATGCAACTACCCAAATCATCTCATTTTTATTGTAGTTGTTTTTTAGTTGCAGATCTATGTGAGATAAACCATTAAACACTGTGCTACAGGTCAGTTTCTCCCTACTAAGCCTGGAGTTGATCCCTTATAATTTAAGGCCATTCATATGAGTTGTTTATTGTTGTTATAGGGCTCAGAATGCTCTAGATTTATCATAGTTACCTTGGTAATCAAATATTCTACATTTTTCGTGATCACCTCTGATATAGGATTTGTACCCAACACCTTTTTGTCTTTCTTATTTATAAATTCCCCCTCTTCAACTGAAATAATATAGCCTACAAACTCTCCTATTCAAGGTCATCTCGTTAATCTTGTTGATCAAATTGAAACACTTCACCCATGTAATTCCTATTTATGATCTTTCTTCTAACTTTCTGACCAACAAGTACTTCCCTACCACTATGTTCATCATGAGTTTGTGATGCGTCTTGCTTTTAATTAAAATTAGAACCAAGTTCTTCATTTGTCACAACAATTGGAGAGCTAACAGACTCCATTGAAAGAAGATTATATGTGGAAGTCCCATTTTTAATCAGAATCCAATGACATCATCCCAGGTATAATATCAAATAGCTCTTTGGATTACCTTTCTTCCCATGTAATAAGCTCCAACATACTTCCCTTCTCATCTTGCAATTCGTCCTCCATCTCAAAAGTAATCTCAGACTCCTCAAATGAAAATATTCTTGACACAACCAATTGTTCATTCCCCTTAATAATTTCATCCAATTATTTTGTCCTATCACCAAGCTTTGTTTTGAGTGCAACTATCTCTTTGCCATTGTCTCTTTCTCTCAAGCATTGACTCTTAAGCCTTTAAATATATTATGTTTTTCAGACAGGAGTATCTATGTATGCCTTCTCAAAGAAACCACCACCCTCATATAATGGGATATTAGTTGCTCCTTTGACATGCTTTTCAATGGTGACTGTAGAATAATATCTGTAGTATCAACAGAGAAATTGTCTAACAGAGAAATTGTCTAACAGAAATGATTCTCTAGTAGCATGGCCTTCAACAAAAGTTTGTTGTCCCATTAATCATAGATTTTTCCTCCTACGTTGCACAAATGTTTATCCGGACACTAATTATGCCTTCTTACTTCCCTTATGCTAGAAAATATGGTAAGCAAATGGCATTGGAATTCTTACTGAAAGCTTAATCTGACATCCCAAATTTCAACGGTTCTAACTCTTTATGAGAACTTGAAATCTGATTTTCTGATATCAACCTTTTCCTGTTACATTTGGACTGAGGCAAGGACAAATTCAGAGAATTTTGAGTATTTCATCTTCCCACCATATCATTAAGCATTACCTGTTGTTTAGTTTCTCCCCTCTTTGTACACTCACTAAAATCATGTGCCTTCTACATCAATTCATCATTCTTCCTCTGAAGAGATGACATTGTTGAGTTCTTCACAAAGATTGATCTCTCTACAACAAAGAAATTTGTTAATATTTTTCTAAAAGTATTCTTTCCAAGTCCTCCGATATGTTGATTTCCTTCTTTCAATACAAGTTGTTCTTGGAAAACCTCGTTGCTAATTGAGAAACAAATTGACTCATTTCCCATTTATATTCTATTTGAATCCTCAAGCAAGGTTACATTTAAGCTTTTGTTTCAAGCAACTGATGTCTCTACGTTTCATGTCTTTTTATACCTGAAAGACAATCGTGCTCTCCTCCCATATAATGTATTTCACAGTATTTTTATATGTTGATGATCTTTTCCTATGATCTCATTCAAAAACCACAAATATAAAATTCAAAGATTCCATCACACTAACGGTCTGTGCAACAAATTTCAATCACTATTCAGATTCTCCCTGCGTGAGTATTTTATTATGGAAAATTGCTTGCTAACAATAATTGTTTTAAAATAACAGTTGAAGTTCTAAGCTCTCCAAGCTAGAATAAATCAAAATGCAAATGCATGGGCATTCTTCCCAACCAATCATTCCCATCAAACACTCCCTTTATAATAACCTTGTTAAATTGAGCTCCCTTGAATAAGATGAAAAATCAAGATACCTGCCATTGGAAAAACAACACATTAGTTTACAGGGACTTAAAAGAAACTTTGTATGCTTCAGCACAAGTGAACTGTATTTATGACAAGAAATAATGCTTTATAATTATCCGATTGGTTGTTATACTCCATTCTTGAGCAAGAGAATAGTAAATTGGCAGAAGCCTTCCATTCTTGAGCAAGAGAATAGTAAATTGGCAGAAGCCTAAATATAGTTGTGTCCCAGTCCTATATTATACTCAAACTTTAGCATAACTTCAAAAGCTGAGATTCTCACCTTTATATCAAAAGCATCAAAATAACACAGCTAAAGTGATCAATTAAGTTCATCCTTAACTGCGGGTTCATTCATTACCTTGTTCACTGAGAAATTCAATTTCACAACAAGTCGATCTATGAACACAAAATATATTTTTTGCAAATAACATGGACTTTAATTAGGATAAATCAATTGAATTCCCATTGTCCAATTCCATGTTATTTCTTAGATAAACCTATAAAAGAAAAAGACAGGATACAAGGAACTTTGCTTAGGTAGATTAAGAAATGTTTAAGTAATCTCACTTAATCTCTTATGGAATTTGTCCAGAGGCCACTAGATGCTTATTGTAAAATTAAGATGAGATTCACTTGATTTTCTTGTTTCTTTAAACTAGTTTGTATCAAGCAATGATGTTAACAAAAGTCAAACTAAACTTCATTGAAACCTATCATTTTTATTTTGTTCTTAGATAGTTGATACCTGCTATCAACACTTGACTACGGTTATTTCTATGATTTAATATAAAAAAGGGTATAATAGAGCTTGTTCATACATGTCAACATTGTACAAACTAAGATAAGCATTGAATGGAACATGACCGTGCAGTCTAATAAAGAGCTAGACTATTAAATTGAGCACATAGATCGGTGGACCAACACACAACTCACAAGATAGATCATACAATTTACTCAGCAATTGAAGAATGAAACAGTGCAAAAATGGCNCTAAATGGTTAACTGACCTTGTCTAAATCATTATCAGAGTTCATCAGAGTTCAAAATCCAAACTCAAGTGTGTAATTCAATGTTGACTAGTCTAACTGACTAAGTTAGGTGAGTAAATGCGCCTCACCTACATGCATCCATGCAATCCTAGCGCTAACTGAATAGAACTGAGTGTAGGGAACTAGAACTGAATATAACTGACTCCTAACTTAGCTTGACTAGTCACAAATGAACTCAACTGATGGAGGGTGGTATCGGCACTCCCAGTGGCTCCAAATTTGTAGGGATTGATCTAGGAGGATCTTAAACTGATGCATGCAAGTTCAATCAGTGGAAGTTGGCCTCAATTAGTGTTCCCCACACTTTAGTAACTGGTGCATGTGCCCCAATTAGGCCAAGTGGACCCATTGGTTCTAGTGACTAAAAATAGACTAAAAGGATTCTCAATTTAGACATGACTCCTGATTTAGACATAATGACCAAATTGGACAAGAGAGGATTATAAATCTAACACCCCCCCTGAAAGCTAACTTGAATAATTTGTGGGCCCTGGTAACTAAGACCATAGGTCACCCATTACATCAAGTAAAGTAACTGCTCAACACAAGGAGCTGGGAAAAAATCCCCCCCTCTAACTAAGTAGATAGAAGCAGCATTCAAGTTTGAAAAAATTGAAAATGTGTTGCTGCAATATTTGTGATGTAGCGAAGCAGCATGCATGATGTTTTGTGCATAGGCATCCTAGGGCCTGGCATGTATACTTCTCCATCTTATCCAAAAATGATGATGGAAGGAAGGAGGAATGTAACGTTTTCCTCTTGCTGAATGAAGAGGTGTATGATCCAATCTATTCTTCTAAATGCAGTGACACTGATCATCCATTTCCATGTACCATCTCACAGGGAGTTTGTTGCATCTCTATGAAGGAGGTGAGATTGTATGACATAGAGCAGGGGTCTTTCCCTTCTGAGTGTCGGATGGATTTCCAGTCATCTTCCTAGCTTCTCGCTTGGGAATAGGGACTAGATCTAGATCTGAATCACCCTGAATCTCAATCTCATAAACTCATACAGCTGGATCTACAATACTAGTGGAAACTGCACAAGAAATAGATGAATTTTTTTTACATTCCCTTGCAAGTGGCTACTAAGAGTTCACTGGTTCTGAAAATGGAATGAAGTGTGAGAACTCATATCCCTTGGAGGCATGATTTGCAGCACCCTTCACTATGATGTTCCAAGTAGAGATATATGTGATCTCCACTGAGTCAGGACCAAATATGACTCGCTTTGGAGAACCAGTATGAGTCATCTGGTATACAGATAACACATTTGCATCTAAGGAGGGGACATAAAGAACATCTTTGAACTTTCCATGTTCAAGATTGATAGAACCCTTCCCTTTGGCTTGAATTTTGTTGTTATTTCCCATCTGAATACTAGGACCATCAAAAGACTGCAAGGAAGATAATGATTCTCTAGATGCAACCATATGATTGGAAGCTCCAGAATCAATGAGGAAGGCATGTGCTGTTGAGAAGCTAGGCTTCAGTGCATGGCATGTCTCTTCATGTTCTTCAGTTTATTCTTTATGGTTAGCCTTCCTTGTGATAGCAGGTATAGTAATGTTATGTTTCTTCACAACAAGAGCCATCTCATCAATTGTTCTTCTCATACATAAGCTTTCTAGATAAAATCCCCTTCCACAGTAAGAACAGAGTTTCTTTCCTTTTCCATTCTTCTTGCTTCTCTTCGAACCTGAAGGCTCATTTGACTTCTCTTTCTCTACAGGAGACTCATTATTTTGCTTCCCTTTACCATTTTCTACCTTAGGTCCTCCTGCAACCAGTGCTTGATCTCTATAAGATTGAATGATCCCCATTTGGATCAACTTGTCATGCTCCTGAGTTAGAGATTCAATGGAGGAGTTAAGAGTAGGAATCTTCCAGTTTGGAGTTGAGAGCTTCATAGAATGAAATGTTGATACAAATACTGAATAGTCTGTACCAAGTTTGGAGAGAATGGAAAGGATGAGTTGACCATCCTCCTTCTCAACCTTTCATAGCTTCAATTGGAACACTAGATGCTTGAATTTGGTGAAGAAGTCATTTAGTGTTTTGAAATTGGCTGGATGAAGAGAAGTCAACTCATTCTCTAGCTAATAGATCCTCAGATCATCTTTATTGTCAAATAAGGAAGCAAGCTTATCCCAAACCTGCTTAGGATTCTTCAATCCATTGATGTGGAAGAGAAGATGTTGAGAGATTGAGAGGCACAAGCATTCGTATTATTCATCAAGCCTATTCCAGTACTTTTCTTTATCAACGTAATGAATTGGCTCTCTCTCTGCCTCCATTGTGAGTCTAAAGAGTCTTTTGGAGCATAGCTACATCTCCATGTCCTCCTTCCATTGGTGGTAGTTGAAAGGAGTGAGAGGCTCCATTGGAGGGGCCATTTGGAATGCAATGGAAGAGACTGAGCTGTTGTAGCGAATGCAATGAAGGAGACTTAGCTGCTTGTAGTGAATGCAGTGAAGAAGACTAATAAACCTGTAAATCACACAATCAAACAAACAAAATAAGGTCGACAGTATGCACTTTTGAAATTTTCATCACACCTAGCATAGTTGATCAAGAAATATTGATCAACAATTCTTTTACTTGGGATATTAAGTGGTAAATTCTTCGCTTCTGGTGCAGTACTAGAAGGAGAAAATTTGCTCAAATTTTTGTTTTGATCAAAGTATGGATCTATAGTAGGAGAAGTTCCTTGTCATGCCGAGGCTCTGATACCATATTAAATTGAGCACATAGATCTGTGGACCAGCACACAACTCACAAGATAGATCATACAATTTACTTAGCAATTGAAGAATGAAACAGTGCAAAAATGGCTTGCAAATGTGAATGCCTTAATAAATTAAAAGTAATTAGATAATTAATTACAATGAAGTACAATGGATAAATAGCCACATGCAATTCGAATCCATGTGAGGAAATTCGAATTGGTTGTACTCTACTGACTGAATGGTTAACTGACCTTGTTTAAATCATTACCGAAGTTCATCAGAGTTCAAAATCCAAACTCAAGTGTCTAATTTAGTGTTGACTAGTCTAACTGAATGAGGTAGGTGAGTAAATGTGGCTCACTTGCATGCAACCATGCAATCCTAGCGCTAACTGAATAGAACTGAGTGTAGGGAACTAGAACTGAATGTAACTGACTCCTAACTGAGCTTGACTAGTCAACAACTGAACTCAACTGATGGAGGTTGGTATCGACACTCCCAGTGGATCCTAATTTGTAGGGATTGATCTAGGAGGCTCCTAAACTGATGCATGCAAGTGAAATCAGTGGCAATTGGCCTCAATTAGTGTTTCCCACACTTTAGTAACTGGTGCATGTGCCCCAATTAGGCCAAGTGGACCAATTGGTGCTAGTGACTAAAAATAGACTGAAAGGACTCCTGATTTAGACATGACTCTTGATTTAGACATAATGACCAAATTAGACAAGGGAGGATTATAATCCTAACATAGACAAAGGTCTTAAGATCCATCCGTGTAACGTTTTTAATGCCCACAAATAAGATTGGCTAAAGTGGGCATTGGATAGATATAGACAAGAGAAAAGGGTTATTAGGGAGTCACAAATTCCATCTTCCAGATATTTTTGAAAGCTTTCCCAAAGAAGAAAAGACTCATATTAGACTTGTTGACCCTCTCTCCTAGAATTGAAGGGATTAGAGATAGAGTTATGGGGACCTTACCTAAATATACTCAAACATTAGACTTGTATGAAAATTCAAAAGATAATCCCTAGACGTTCTATTCAAAATTCAAATCAAGCTTATAACATAAAGTGGAATCTCAACAATTACAAACATAAATGGAAAAAAAGAGTGTAAGCTATTTGGGACGCAAGGGTGTTATTTAAAATGAAGCTCCTTTCCTCGTTGATTGCAATGTGTGTTTACCTAAAATGAAACTACTAATGCAACTACAACATTAACTAACAACAAAAAAATATGATAGGAGTGAAGCTCAAATATTATAAAATTAGAGGCGAGGAAAAAAAGTAATTGGGCACTGCACACTCAAGGGTGGATTGCACTTGTAAATATGGCTTATGGAGGAAAATTTATCCAAAAATACTTGCTGATAATATTTCTGAAAATGATAACAGTTACAAATGAGGGGAAACCACAATTTGCACCAAAAATAGATAGAACCCTACTTAAATATTAAGTTACTAATAAGATGATAGGTCCCTTATTACATAAAAATGACTTTATAATATGATACTACAAATTCCTAGGATAGAACATCATCACAAAATCATAAGCTTTCCTTTAACTTATAGTTCATGTACATACAAACTAATTCCTAATATAGATGTTGTAGATAGGTACACAACATTCATTTTGTACATTGTGCTGCAAATCAAAGGAAGGCTTCATAAAATAGGATAAATATTAAACAGATAGAAATTGCAGCTAATGCAAGAATCCAAAATATGTTGGCCACACTTTTTGGAGGTTCCTATTTTGACTTGAATACAAGGCCTTTTTACAAGTATGTTTGAATTACATTTTTACCAGTTGTCTATCTTTCTAGAGGATCCTAGGTGTTGTCTCATGTTTGTAGTGTTTGGAAGGTAATCAGGATGGTCAATTTATATTTCCTAAGGAAAACGAGATGTGCCAGAATGCTTGAATATCTACCCAATTTTTGAAAAACTCTCCAAAAAATTGCTGACTTTTTAAAAAGTTGCGATTTTTTTCCTAAGACGAAATATCTGCTGGAAAAAATCATGATTTTTTAGTTTTTCAAAAAGTAGTGAATTTTTCCCAAAAGCCCCGACTTTTTCCAAGTAGTATCCATTTTGGCAGCATTATGAAATCGTTCTGCATCCAAATAAACCCAATCTTTGTGAATTGATCAAAGAGAGAAATAACCTAGTTTCCACTATGAAAATCGAAGGACATGGTGGGAAAAATAAGTATGTACAGGGCCTTTATGCATCTTGAGAAGGTCCATCAGCAAGACTTTGACTCTAGAGACCCAATTTAAAGTTGTTTTCTACAAGATACTGGTTCAATTGTTTCATGAAGAAGGAAAGTCTACAACACCCTAAGTATCATGTCTTATTTAGGACATGGGCACCAATAGACAATGTCAAAATTTCCACTCCATTGCAATGCATATCCAGGAGGAAACTCACATGGCATTGGGAGTTTGATCCAAAATGGATCTACATAGTTTCTATTATAACTTTAATGATTCTTAGGGATGGGGAAGGCATAATTTGGGACCCAACGGATCACTTTGGGTTAGATCCTGAAAATTTTTCTGACAGACGAGAATTAAAAATCCTCTAGTTTAGGTTCACAATAGAATTTCTGGGTGTCTAACCTTGAGAATCAACATTACAATGTTAATGCCTAAAAATTTTGGACCTTCTCATTAAGTGGATTGAATATCTATGTCATATATTTGGGAGTGTAACACCACTTTGGAAAGTTGCATTATTTTATTTCAAAACCTTAAAATAAATCATATTCAATTTTTTTTCTTTACCATGAAATATTTGGCATTTACTTGACATAATTTAAATAGCCCATACCTACACCTTAATCAATCTAGCATAAATGTCATGAAACAATGTCTTAAACAATGCATTAATATCTGAGAACTTGTCTCCTTTGTCTGCTTATAAAATAAAATAGTCATAATATCCACTACTGTTCATGGTTTGAAAAAGGTTCACAAAAGGTTAGACCTCTCTTTCATGTTCCTATTCTATTCATTAATTTGGTTATCATAAGTATATGATAAAGGCTAAACAAATCAACATTATGAGTCTCTATTTAGAAACTCTATGCTTTGTTTATACCTTTCTAGGACAACATCCTTAACACACTACTAAGATAGGCCATCCTATAGATGATAGAAAAGAGGTTAGTCCATGGGAAACTTCAAATGAACAATCTCAGAAACATGTTTGGTATAATATCCTCCCATAAAAGGAATTTCATCATGGCATGCAACATTATATCTATCACATTGATGAATCCAACCGAGGTAAGAGACCTTTGAAATTGTAAACACCAATAATTTTAAAGATGTTATTTGATAGATTAAAATGCCGCTACCTCCAACAACTTATAGATTAAAGAACCGTTGAGGGAACATTAAGGGATTCCATGCTACCACACAGATACCCATGTTCTATATTGCAACCTTGAAGACAAAAATTCATCAAATATTCATCCTTTTGTGAATTTGATGCATTCTACTTACCAAAAATATATTGACCCACAGTCAACAATATTTAGTGGTGTGGCAACTATGATTCAAGAATTTACCTTGACCCAAAACAAGCAGCCATACCTCATCAAGACTATCAAATATTATATGGTGATTATATGGATCTACTTTTATTTTGCATGCAATACCATATAGCGTATCCCTGAGACCAACAAGTCACCTTAACTTTGTAGGAAGACCAACAACTATTTCCCACAAAGTAGTTTCAATGACATACATTTTGAACAAAATATGCTTCCAAACTCCCATTCATTTTGCAATACTCCTTTGAATTTGTTTTTTGTTATTTTCAATATCCTATAGATCAATGGAAAATTTATCTGGTTCAAATGCAAGGATCACAAAAGGATTGTCATCACTCATCTAAATAAATCTATCCAAACTTGTAATAAAAACACTATGAACCCTGACCATTGTTTCAATAATCATAAAGGAAAATAGCAAGTCCAAAACATTGAAGTATTCTAGTGAGTTGAAATTGGAGTTTCTAACATGATAGAGGGAAACATAGATGGAATGGAACTATTGTCAAGTTGACTTTCTGCTTTAGTTGTACACACCCAAGACCCAATTAAGCCTTTTCCAAGTCTACTGTATTAAAATTCGTAATGAACGTGTGTAAATGTAGATTCACCAAATAATCTTTAACACAAAATCATTTCTCTAGAAAGGAATCCTAAAAACTTTAAAATGAATGAGAACCTGGATTTGGTTATGCCCAATTTCATCTATTCCCTAAAATAATAATGAGATCTTACAGGTCTAATATTCTTCTTTCTGAAAATAAGATTTTCAAAGTATCAAAGTAGAAACTAGATAGAATCTTCTTGCTGTCCATTTCATTATGCATAAGAAAGTGGGAATCAAGTTTTCTAAGGGAATCAAATATTTTTTATAGAATTCCTAGACAATACCCATTTCAAAATCATAGATTCAACGTATTGAAATATAACCTAACCTTTGAATCTTATGAATTTTTTGGTCTTGACCAGCTGATTAGAATTTTTGATATCTACTTTGATTTGCATGTAATACCATACAGCTTATCCCGGAGACCAACACATCACCTTATCTTTGTAGGAATACCAACAATGATTCCCTGAGAAGCGATTTCAACTACATACATTTTGAACAAACAATCTTTCCAAACTACCATTCATTTTTGAATCCTCCTTTGAATTTGTTGTTTGTTATTTTAGAGTTCTTCTAGATTAGTGGAAACTTTATCTGGTTCAAACACAGGGATCACAAAAGTATTTTCATCACTCATCTAAATAAAGTTCTCTAAACTTGTAATAAAATCACTCACGACCCTAGGAATCGTTTCCATGATCATAAAGGAAAACAACAAGGGCGAAAACACTGAAGTATTCAAGTGAGTTGAAATTGGAGTTTCTAACATGACAGAGGGAAACATAGATGGAATGGAATTATCGTCAAGTTGACTTTATGCTTTAGTTGTACACACCCAAGACCCAATTGAGCCTTTTCCAAGTCTACTTTATTAAAATTCATGATGAGCGTGTGCAAATGTAGACGGATTCACCAAAGAATCTCTAGCATGAAATCATTGCTCTAGCAAGGAATCCTCAAAACCTCAAAATAAATGAGAGCCTCACTTTGGCTCTGCCTAATTTCACTTATTCCCTAAAATAATAATAAGAACTTATAGGTCTAATATTCTTGTTTCTGAAATTATATTTTCAAAGTATCAAAGAGAAAACTAGATAGAATATGCTTGCTGGTCATTTCATTATGCATAAGAAAGTGAGAATCAAGTTTCCTAATGGAATCAAATATTTTTTCTAGAATGCCAAGACAATACCCATTTCAAAATCATACATTCAACGTATTGAAATATAACCTAACCTATGAATCTTCTAAATTTTACTGGTCTTTACCAGCTAATTAGACTTTTTGATATCTTGACCTCCGACTTCCTTGTAATCGAAGAGAATCCATCCTTGTTTGAGTAATGATGCAAATAATATAAAACAAAATTATATCGGCACTTGAAACCCATCAATCCCACACGCTTCTTGCAATATTGACATCGATTTGAAACCCTTGGATGCTCTTAAGAGTGAACCAAATTCCCATCGAATGAGGATGACCCAACAATTTATGTAGGGGCTTGAACCATGGACGTATTAATGGAGGTAATATAACACAAAAAATAATATATGAGCTATGGATTTTGAGAAATGGGCATCAAAGAGCCTAATTCAAATTGATATTTCATGCATATGGGAAATAGGGAAACAACTCAAAAGGATGGGCCCAAAATTTCTCTATCATGGTCCTACTGAATCAAATCACGTGATGACATATTGATTATATGGATATTAAAACAATTGTATGCCGATCACACCCAAGATACACTAATCTTCCTTCAGAAACGTAGATGCTTTCAACACATAAACTCCCTCCAACTTCATTTTCACTAAAAGATGAGCCATGAATTTGAAATCTCTTCTTCTAATGGTGATTTTCACTATTTTATTATATGTATCAAGTTCATAATCAAACCCTTGCTGCGACTTCACCCATAAAAATAATCTCTCTGCAAATTCATCAAATCCATGGAAAATGGTCAAAACCCTTTGTCATATGGTTGACACGATAGTGCATATAGTATATAAATCTGGGGGCTTTAATTGGTGAACTTAATCAACAGTTGGATGGGAACATGACACCTGATTTGGCTTGTGGTTTGTCTCTCGACCCGGCTTGGAATTTCAATTTTTTTCAACCTGCCAAATGAAATTTTCATGACGGTTTTGAGTTTTACATGCCTTTCACTTTACGTTTTACCTATGTTTATGAGTATCAATTTTTTTTCACTTTTATATACTATAATTTTTTATAGAAAATTATTACATATTAACCTACTTAATAATTCAATATTACATATTAAATTATTTTTTTTAATCAAATTGCATATCCATATCTATATAATAATAATAATAATAAATTGCATACTAAATTAACAATGCATAATTTTTTTCACTAGGGCCATAACCCCGTTGGAAACCAATTCCTCTCTTGAGTCGATTCATCTCCTCTGGTTCCAACAATGTTCACCTCGTATTTGTCTCTATCTCTAAACGCCTGAGCTATCAACTTTTTTCAAAATATGTTGATGTTTGCCCTTATCCATTAACATATATGTCAATGTTTTTTTATTCTAAATGAATGAGTGGAAGACAAACACTTGTAACTTTTGAACCAAGCTAACTAAATTAAAGAGATTAAGAAGATGGGGAGCCTCAGTAACGTTTAAAAAAACATGTGGCTAGGAAAACACTATAGTTAGCAACATATTGTACCATTTAGTTAAATTTGAGTCTAAATTAATTTTATTTTATAAAAAAAATGTTTTCAAAATCAATAGTGACCTTGTATGAGTCTAATCTTAAGTCAAAATGAATCAAAAGGTATGGTTACTCTTGGAATGCCTCACACAATTTTTTTCATTTTCTAAATATCTTAACCATCAGAAAGCTCGTTGCCAATGCTTAAGGCTATTCAATGAAACAATATAGAAAATGGTATAGGTAGCATGAAGAAGAAGCTCATTTTCCATACCAGTGGCATTATCATTTTTGGGAGGAAATATTATTCCCCACACCCATCATTATTGAAATTAATTGAACTAGATATTATATGAATCCATCTACAATGTTACAATTTACTAAATTTTAACACTGCAGATGGATTCAGAGAACCCCCAGGGTCTCCGAATCCATATACAATGTTAAAATTTAATTTATTGTTAGAATTGTAATTTTCCATTGTCGAAGTGGCACAACTAAAAATGACCAAATAAATGCCCAATTGTTATGTGGTCATTTTTAGTTTAAATCTTATCCAATGACCAAATTTGTGATTTATCTTGGTCATTTTTATTTTAGTTCTTATCCCATGACCAAATTTGTCATTTAGCTTGGTCATTTTTAGTTTTATCACTTAAAACTCCTAAATTTTTGTCATTTATCCCTTGAAAAAGCCACGGTGACCAAAGTTTTTGGTCACCTGGTTACTAATCTCTCATTTTGTACTAGTGATTAGCAAGTTTCATTGGATCATTATCTTTTAATTCTAAGTTAAATAACTTCATTAACAATTGTATGATTTCAAGTTCAGAATTTGAATCATACAAATCTTTTAGTTTCTTTAATACTTCCTAATAACTTTTGTTAGAAACTAAATGTCTACTTACTACTTCGCTTACAGAGGCAACCAATCTTTGCTTTTCCATAATACTAGCTCTTTGTTATTAGTAGGTGGTACTGGTACACTTGTATGCACTTCATCTATTGTATCTCCATCTTTATTATCTTCAAAATTCTCATTTTCACAAATTCCCTCTCACATGTCATTAAAAATTAGGGTATTTTTAACTTTATGAATTCATTCATGACAATTTTCTGTGCTAGACATAATACTCGAACAATTGAAACTAAAGTATTCATTGAAATTTATTGTGTACAAATTACAGTATAATATATTATTTTCCTCTCCATAGATGTTCTTTAAAATCTGTTTATCTTTGCGTCGAGAGGCACTCTATAGCCTAGTATGGAGGAGATCTTGTAATGTAACGTTCTGTAACGTTCCTCATGTAAATGTCGGCTAAAATATTATGAGGGAGATGTTGTAAGGTTATTTAACGTTCCTCATGTAAATGTTGGCTATGTTGGCTATAAATATTATGAGTGGGATGTTGTAACGTTATGTAATGTTCCTCATGTAAATGTCATCTATAAATATCTACTTCTATTTACTAATGATTTGTGATTATGAGGGAGATGTTGTAAATTTATGTAACGTTCCTCATGTAAATGTCGGCTATAAATATTATGAAGGAGATATTGTAACATTATGTAACATTCATCATGTAAATGTCGGCTATAAATATTTACTTCTATTTACTTATAATTTCTGATTATGGACATTACTACAGTAAACTACAAATATGCAAAGACATCGATATTACTGGACATTACACACACAGTCTGTTAAAACAAAAAAAAATACAGCAAATAAAAAAATTTCTTTGTAAGATGCAAACGTTTTCTTTCCCAAAATTAAGCAAACATGAAAACGTGCAGGATAGATACAGTGTCAGATGCTCTTGCTTTAATTGTGATCATTGTAAAGAAGGACCTTGAAGTGTGTTTGGATTGGTTGGGACAAATCATTAACATGCTCACTATGTTGGTCATGCAACTGGTGGAAAAGGATAGGGAACCAACCTTAGTAGAGACTGAACATGAAGGGTACAAGGTGGATCAAGAAAGAGACAAAGGAAAGCAACCTAAAGAATCAGGTAACATCCATAGTTTTTCTTCATCTTCCAATGTCCCTTTTAAAGTTGAAGAGAAACTTTAAATACCCATGTATGATGGACAAGTTAATGCTGAAGTCTTGAGTAGTTGGTCAAAACAATTAGAAGTTTACTTTGTCCTTTATCAAATCGAAGAAGCACAACATATTTATTTTTTCTATTTGATTATTGAACATGCTCTATTATGGTCGGAGAACTATGTGGATGCATTGAGGATAAGAAATAAGAACAAGGTTATGAAATGGGAAGACTTCAATGCATTGATGAAATCACAATTCTATCCCATCGGCTATGAAGAAGAGTAGCTCATGAAATGGAAATACATTCAACAAGAACGGGTACAAGGAGTGCAAGAGTATTCTTTTGAATTCAGAAAGAAAACCATTAGGTTGGGAATTTCTTTGGAAGAGCCAGGAGTAGTAGGAAGTACCTTGGAGGACTATTTGGCCATATATGAAGGAAGTTGTAGCTTCTTAGTGTGAAAAGCATAGATGATGCAAGAAAGAAGGATATTTATATTGAGCTAGACTCCAAGAAGGGACATCAACCCCAAGGTCGAGAAGAAATCAGTCAAAGAAAAAATAAGAAGTTTGCAGCCACAACCAAAAAAAGGGGGATCCTCATAGGGATTGTAAACATTGTAATGTTGATGGTAAAATGGATGAGAAGTGCTAGAAATTGCATCTGGAATTGCATCCAAAGTGACATAAGTCCAATAGGAAGACAAAGGAAACCATCGAGACAAAAGAAAAAGTGGTAGAAATCACCTTTAATATGGATGAAGCCATAGTTGGAACCATGTCGTAACAACCAAATAAAAGTGGAGATAAACATGTACTACTTCAAATCAAAGTTCAAGTGAAGAACCATAAGGTAAATGCTTTGTTTGGTAGAAATTATTAATATAATATGACTTCTGAGACATTGGTTGTTGATCTTGGGTTGGAAACTTATGATCTGGTACAACCAAGTTCTCTAGCATGGTTACAAGGGAAATTTCTTATTGCACCAAGAGGCGCTCTACAACCCAGTATGAGGGAGCTTGTGTAACGTTATGTGGAAGATCTTGTAACATTTGTCGATATTATGTTGTAACGTTTGTTACTAACAAAATAATAAAAAAACTAATTAATTATTTTCCAAAATAAATGTCGGCCACAAAAACAACCTAATATGGGGGAGATGTTGTAATGTTCCTACCTAACAAAGAAATAAAAAATAAAAATTTTAATTATCCGCCAAAAAAAATTTTGGTTAGAAAAACAACACAATATGGGGAGATGGTGTAATGTTCCTACCTAACCAAAACAAAAAAAATTGAATTATCTGCAATAAAATGTTGGCCTTGTCCTAAACAACCCATGGTTTTAGGAGAGCCTTGCACATGGTTTTAAAACTATGTATGGGGGAGATGTTGTAATGTTCGTTCCGAACAAAATAAAAAATAATAAAAAATATTATATGTCAGCCATAAATAATATTAAATATTAATAATAAAAATATTATATGTGGACCATAAATAGTATTAAATATTAATAATAAAAATATTATAGGTTGACCCTAAATAAAATAATGTGTATTTTGGTTTGAATCAAATCAATATCTCATTGAGTGCAATACTTAAGAAGAGATTTGCACCTCAAGAGATTTGATCCCTCTTGGTGCTTGGTAGAGCCTAGGATTTGGATCTATGCTGATTTAAAAAGATTTCTCCAAAGGTCTAATAATTCAATTTAAAAAACTTTGTACCCAAATATAAATGGTTGCTTAAAATTTTTTATTTTCTAAAAAGAACTCCGCAAATATTTGATAATTAATTTAAAGAATCCATTGAACACAAATATAAATGACCCCTCTCTTCATTTTTTTCTTAAAAAATAAGTAAAAATTTCTTCAAAACAATTACCTAAACAATTTACCTGCAGTCTTTCCTTTCTGTGCAATCTTTCTTCCACAATATTTACTAAGCATCTCTCTCCTTTATTGGTGATAGCTCCTTTGTGGGCTCCTCCTTCAACGAATCCTTCTCTCTCACGAAGTCTTTCTCACCAATGCTTTGTTGCCTTAGTATATGCACTTGACGTATTTTGGATGCCCTAAATGACTTTTCAATTCCATGAATTTTCATGTCCCTATAAGCAAGAACAAAAAAGCAGATGATTGTATATCAAGACTTCAATATGGTGGCCATATTTATTTCCATCATTAAGGATATAAAATAAAATTTTCCATGCACCATGTGACCACTTTCGAGACCTTTTCGCATTAGAAAGGCATGTGTTTCATATATTCACCTCTTGTTGAGACCCTCCACACTGATGGTTGGTCCTTCCCTAGCTTCTCGCAACTCTTTAATTTTCCTTTCAGTTGAAGAATATACATTACTAGAATTCCCTGATCAAATTTTGTGTTATAGCTCAAAATGACACATCTCTTCCTGTGACCACTTTCCCATGTTTTCGTCGCATGTCGACACTTCATGAAAGTCACTGAAAAAACACCTGACTTTGAGGAACCATATCTTAAGTTTTGTAACATCGTTTGACCTCATCTCTACACCATTGGAAAATTATTTGTGTTAGATAAAGCTTTCCAGAATACACCAAAGTCTGAAAATGCTTAGAAATACCCTAAAAATGAGTTTTTTGATGTGTATGCAAGTTTCCTTTAGGAAACCCACGTACGTACGTGAGTTGCTATATATAATAGTCCCGTATGCCTTAAATATGTGAATTTATGCATTGCAACCCATGTATACCTCCTCGTGTACACGACTATTGTTTCTGCAACCCACATACGCCTCCTGAAAATGTAAAAAAAATACGTATTTTGAAATTCAGGTAGTTTAGGTAGTTATGCAACTGACTCCTTCAGTTGTAACTACTTTGTCTTTGACCCTAACTCTTAATGAAGCATATAAATAGAGGTAGGTAGGTCCATGAGAGGAGACTTGAATCTTTGCATCATTATGCTGGAGGAATTGGGACTCTCTTTGCCCACACCTTTTCCCTAGAAGCTTTCTCCTTGTGCTGCAGAGCTTGGAGGATGAGTTCCTTGGAGAAGAGAAGCAACAAAACTAGATCAAGGTTTCATGAGGTGCTGAACTTGAATTGAAGGTATAATTGTACTTGTTTTCAATATTAATAAAGATGTGATGTCCTTCCTCTTCCCAAATAATTGTTCAATGTGTGATTGAATCTCTGTTTATGATCATATTATGATGTTAATTAGATTATTATTTCATTTTTCTTTGATTATCATTTCTTTATATGTGGCCATATTGGTTTGAGGAAGGTATAACTTGTTTTGCAGGTCTCTAGGAGCAAGAGGAGCAAGAAGAGGATTTAAGGGCTGCTTGGATCAACCTTCATTTGGCTAAGGTACGAACCATTCTAATCTCTAAAACTTACTTATATATACTTGCAGAACCATTTGCATCCACCTTTCAACCCCAGTACGTTGATGGCCTCTTAAACCCTAACCATAGGAAACTTTCCTTTACAACAGAACTGGCGACTCCACTGGGGAGAGCCTTTTCTGTTTGGGGTTTCTCTATTTTTCTTTCAGTATTTTGCAAGGTTTCAGGTCTTTCTTGCCACTTAGGAACACTTTATCAGTCTGATAGAACACCTCCCCTGTCTTCCTAAGGCAGTTTTTGACCTTTTTTGGGGATTTTTTTCCACCTATACTTAAGTTGTAGACTGAATAGTTGTGTGTTTATTTTGGTATACGCGAATTTCTGTACTGTCAACCCGCGTATGACATGCAACCTGTCAGCAGTACAACCCACGTGTGCCCCTAAAACAATGGTTTTTCCACATTTTTGTGGTTTTTTTTGCTGTTGTGAGCTGTTTGGTAGGTTTTTTGGTGCCCTCTGTAGATGCATGACTCCAAGGAGTTTGTTTCATCCCTTACGGTTGTTCTTTATCTATGTGGTAAGCCTTTTTATAGCATTAGGGTTTCTCTTTGCTCATTCCCCCTACCCCCTTTGCTGTGTTTGTCTTTTGGTTTATGTTTTTGGTCAGCTTATGTCAGTGATCTTTGTCTGAGTTCAAAAGCTTGTTGGTGTTTGTTTCCTTCTTCTTTTGTTGGTTAACTTCACCATGCCAAAATAGTTGACTTGTCTTTTATGCAAGCCTTCCTTCCAAGTAGGGTTGATACTGACTTTTGGGAATTCTAGAGTCTGTTTGGTGGTTGTATAGCAAAGTTCCTTTTGCTTTGTTCTTGTTATTTGCATACATTTAGTTTGTAGGTAGTTTTTCTTTTGCATTTATAAAATAAAAAGAAAAAAAACACATGTTTGCATTATATGCATGTAGATTAGTTTTTTAGTCTAGATTGCATGGCATATCATTCTTTTTGAAAAAATAAATAAAAATAAATTGTTCTTTTATGGCTTTCAAGTTTCTATTTGAAAAATAAAAAGAATAGTTTTTTTCTTTTTGCATTTCATATCTCTTTGCTTAGTCATTTTGTTTCAACTTTGAGTCAAAACACCACATAAGTTTCATGCCATTTACCCTCTGACTAAAAACAACCCTTAAAATAAACGATATAATTTAAAATTTATTTGTAATTTTTGTTTTATAGGGTCATGCACCAACTAGCTTAGGCTAGACTTGTGGGATAGGGAGTTTAAACTCCCCACAAGTGTTTAAATTCAGACGTAATTGGCCAATCACTAGGTAAATCCTCTTCTATGTTGATTGTATTTGGGAAGCTCCTCTCAAACGGGAGTTAAGCACGAGGCCATGTAGAGACTTGGACTGAGGAGATAACCCTTTGATTCCTTATCAAAGTGTAGACCAAGGTTTTTGCGCATCTGGGGATTCTATCTTAGACATGGTTTCGGGCTTTGCTACCCTGCCCATGCATATGAACCAGCCTTGTGACTGTCCCCCCAGATTGTCAATATAGTTAAGGTATCCTTTAGTCTCTTTGACATCTAGGGTTCATACACAGGTACACCAGAAGGCTATTTCTGGTTGACCTTGGACGGGCTTGGAAGGTAACCCCGGTAGAAGGTATGGGAGGGCAGTGGGTGATTCCTCCGCTTGTGCCTAAGAACATCTACAGGGACGCTAAGTAACTGTCTATCAACATTCTTTTGGAAAGCATATCTTATACATGTTTGTCTCTTTGGCTTTAGGAATTTTTTAGTGACTGTTGTGTGGTTTGTCTGTACTTAGATTGCCTTCAGGTGTGTGCTTTGTACTTTTGGTTTCCTTTTGACCTTAGAATTTGTCTTATTGTTTGAAACTATGTCTAACACTCCTTTGAACACCAACCAAGAGATCCCCATGTTGGGAACTCCTTGTACTATTCCTCTCATGGGGAATGTTGGTGTTCCCTTGATGGCCACCCTGAATCTACCTGGATTCATCCTAGGGCTACTGGTGTGGTTGTTTTCCACTCTAAATGTCATGACTGCTCCTGGTGCTTCTCAAGTAAGCTCCTTATATCAAGGGCATCAAAACACTACTCCCCCTTCACCTGTAGTTGATTCTCCTCCTCCTTCTACATCATGCGGTGAAAGTACTGATACTAGTAACCAATAGTCTAAAAGGAGTAAAAGAAGGAGGAATAGGAAGAAGGAACATAAGAAAGGGGGCACCCATTCAACCTCTGCAACTCAAGTTGAACCTCACCACCCAGCCTCTGAAGTTCATGCCGGGGGAACCTATCCAACCTCTGCAAGTCATGTTGGATCTAAGCACTCAACCTCTGCAAGTCAAGTTGATCTTCACCATTCAACCTCTATTGTTCATGTTGGTGGTGCCCATCCAACCTCTGTAGGTCATGTTCACTACAAAAAAAACTGGATTTATTGTCCCTTTTTGCATCCTTTTTTGCGTCTAGACCATCTTTCAGTGTATTTTTCTTCATTTTTTGGACAAAATGGTGCAATTTCATGGGTTGGTGCTATTTTAGGCATTTTTTGCGTCCTTTTTTAAAATCTGGCGCAAATTGCGGTGTAATTTGCACCGGGTTTTGCACCTGGTTATGCGCCAGGTTTTGCATTAGGTTTTGCGACAGGTTTTGAGCCTAGTTTTGCACCTAATTTTGTGCCTAGTTTGTACATCTACTCTTGTTGCACCCCTTTTACACCCATGTTTGCCTCAACTTTTACGCCCTTGTTTTCATCCACTTTTGCATCCTTTTTTACATCCACTTTTGCATCCACTTCTGCTACTTTTTTTGCATCCCTTCATTTGCCAAGTTTTGCATCAAATTTTACATCTTTTTTTGAGTCTAGTTTTGCATCTCGTTTTGTTTCAGCCATTTTTGCATCCACTTTTGCATCCATTTTTTCATCCACTTTTGCACCCACGTTTTCATCCTTTTTTGCATCCCATTTTGCATCCATGTTTACGTCTTTTTTTTCATCCACTTTTGTCGCGTCCCAATTCACACCCATTTTTGCGCTTACTTTTACACCCACTTTTGCTTCAACTTGTGCATCCACGTTTGCATCTTTTTTTACATCCAATTTTACATCAGTTATTGCATCCATTTATGCATCCATTTTTGCATCCACTTTTGCATCAGGTTTTGCGTTGGGTGTTACAACTACTTTTGCATCTACTTTTGTTGCATCCACTTTCACATCCAATTTTGTATCCAATTTTACATCCATGGTTGTATCCACTTTTGTGCCAATTTTTTCATCATGTTTTGCTTCCATGATTGCATCATTTTTGCATCCACTTTTGCATCACCTTTTGCATCCATTTTTGGTGCACCCCATTATGTGCCCACTTTTGCACCTACTTTTGTTGCAACCATGTTTTCATCCTTTTTTGCATCCATGTTTTTATCCACTTTTGCATCCATTTTTACACCCAGATGTTGAAGATGAAAATGAGGATAATGATTATGATATTGAGGACTTTTATGATGATGATGATGACAATTATGATGATGAGGAGGAGGAGGAGGAGGATAATGGCAATGATGACATTGCCAATGATTATGATGGCAATGAAATGAATGATGATGATGGTGATGATGACAATGAAAATTATGATGAATACAATGAGAATGATGATGTTGATCATCTTAAAAAATAAGTTTTTATTTGTCATGCATAAATCGTGTGTGTCCTCCATGACCCTTTTCCACTAATCACATATTTTTGGTAGATGTTATTTCTTATGCCAAAGGTAATGATGTATAACTGATGAAAATGTCAATAATCATGATGATGATGATGATGCCAAGAACAATGGCGATGATGATGACATGGATGATGATTATGCCGATGATGATGACTATTATGATAATCATGATGACAATGACAAAGATGACGATGAAGATGATGATCATCATCATTTCCATCATCGTCATCATAAAAAACATCATCATTTTCATTGTCATCTAGTTCATCATCGTCATCATTTAAAGCATATGGGATATGTTTACCATTTAAAGCATGCATAACAAGTGGGATTATTCTAAAACACCCCACCAAAGTACAAAATTCAAACCACAAGGGAAACATAATCTTGAAATTGTTCCAATTTTCTTTCTCCCAAAAAAACAAGTTGCATGATATGACTCAGCAAGATCATATATACTTGTGAAATTCTCTAAAGTAAGGTCCTAAACAGAAAACACAGACCTCAGTGCTGAGGCTGGACAATATCATAACAAAAAGGAAAAACTGCAATGAAATAAAAGAATACTTGTGCAATAGAATATTCACAAAAATGTTTGAGGCCTTCTAAAATATATTGATCAGCATCTCTCAGAAGGTCTTGTGCAATATTTGTGTCATCTCTACTATACCAGTGTATATAAATCTGACACCAGTACCCCATCAGAATCATCAAACATTCTTGGATAAAACATATTTGAGTTCTAACATGTCATAATTTATTTCATATTTAGCTTGAACTCTTTATAACAGGAATGAATCCTTTGTTATTTCCATAAGAAACACATAGAAGAAACCATAAGAATTACCTCATCATTAGTTCAAAGAATGCCCAGGTTATATTTGGAATTTCAATATCCTTTGCCTATTTCAATATATGATCTTTTTCATTAAATTGGAGGTACACTTCTTTCTTAAAACTCTTTAGGACTCTTGATACATGATGCTTCCTTTATGTGCCCATTAAAAATTTCTATGTCTTTAATGTTTTCCTTCCTCAAGGCTTGTATCTATTTTCTTGCTATTTTTCAGAATATTACACAAAGCTACAATTTTGGCATTGCCCTTTCTTTGGTTCCCAGCAAGGAAGATTATTTTAGGTTATCATTTTATAGCATGGCTACCACTTTCCACTTACAATCGGAGGAGATTAAGATTACCATGGCTTACATCTACTTGAGGTTTCCCTTCTCAAGGCCTTGGTTCAATTTGAGACATGCTTTCTAGTGCCAACCTAACAAGGGACACATTTACCTTGCTCAACTTGAAAGACGTTGCTTCTTTATGCACTTCTAGGATTTCTTGTCTAAGATGTGCCTCTTGGACATTATCATAATGGTACCAGGAACTTGGGAACATTAATACAAATTTTGAGAGGCATGGTAATGCAGCTATTGGAGTTTCCTCATTGGGAGTTTGTACAAGCTTCCTACTAAGATGAGAATGCTTCAACCAAAAATTTGGTAGGTTATCTAATGATTTAATGTGCCAAAATCCCTTGCTAAAACGTTAAATGCCAATATATTATAGGACCAAAATCCTAAAATAATCCTATAATTAAACCCCTCTTCAATAATACACAAGAAAGTCACTCTTGGTGCCTTCTTTGGTTTGTTTGAGTGAACAACACTGCCTATGACAAAGGTAGGACATGGATTCTAAGTTTTAATCTTGACTCCATGGTTGTGACTTGAGAGAGGTGGCTTGAGGGCTGAGGTTAGTGAGAAAGGAGACTTTATATGGGTTTATAAACCATCTCTTGAGCTTGATTCAGTCTGCCCTTCTCTTAACCTCTGCCAACTCAAATTTTCTAGTACATGTCACTAGCTGACTGTGGCTTATTCTCATCATCAAGCTGTAAGTTAAGGTTTCAATCCATCAATATGCACTTGGATGTTCTCTCTACAATAATACTACAACCCAACGACCTTTAGGGTTTGTATCCCATCAACTCATATTATAGGTTTTGTGTTCCACTCAACATCACAATGAACAACAAGAGTTCTTTGCTCTTTGCCTAAAATGCTCCTCAGTTCATTTGTGACATTAGAGGAAATTTCAACTCAAAATGGGCCTCCAAAAATGAACTAATAAAATAATAGTTAAAATAATAAAATAATATTTATTAATTTTGGAGGAAGAAAATAAAAAAACTACTTTTTTGTTTGTATTTTTTGACATATCTCCCTGTGTTTTTACTCAAATTTCGATCGGTAGAGCTCGTTGGATGCGGAATTAAATTCTGCATCCAACGAGTACCCACTCAGCATACTTTTGACGGACCCCGCTACCCCAAAAACAAGAAATACCTAAAAAA
>LPNX010041440.1:318686-335288 GCA_001517045.1 Pseudotsuga menziesii
CATATTGGAACTACAGTTTGTTTGGATATATTTTGTGTCTTTGACCTCTGACGTTTCTATAGGTAATCGATTTCATCCAGGAACCCAACAAAAATGCTTCACATACAGTGGATTTTCATCAAATTATAGGTTGACACTTGGGACAATCGAATAATCCCCAACCTTTCAGTCAGACTCCTTGACAAACTCCAACTGTTCTTCAATCGGATTAGAGTTTAGACTTCTTACCATAGCTTGCTAAACTTGGGCTTTGTCACACTTCATAACAAACATAAATGAATGAAAAATATTCCCAATTAACTAACATTGAATTGCACAAAAGAAAACATTTTACTTAACAAAATCAATGCTCATAACAATCTGTGAAAGTCCATCCACTGGCTATGAAAGAATTTACAAAAACATTACAGAGTTCTCAAACATAATTGAAGAAAGGCAGACAGAGAGAGCCAATCTCATTCATAAACACACGAAATCAACAACTTTGCAGGAGAAAAATATTTATGTGTATCAGTGTCTCTTCCTCTCGATTAGTTCTTGAGTAAATCGAAAATAATGCCAACCAACCAATCCCCCAAACATAATCAGTATAGGTTTTTATATGTAAATGAAGAGGTAACTCCTTCCAATGACAAAGTGCTTCCCTTTTCCAAAATTGAACAGGTCGATCGATCTCTACTCGAAAACTATCGGTATCTCTCCATCTTCTTTGACACTTGAATAAGTTGATTTCTGTGAGGGCGTCATATCCACATCTACCAAATGATTAGAGAAATATCCTCAATCTCACTCCTTGGAAATATGCAATAATAACAAACAAACTATAAATAAACTAAATCTAAAACAAAATCAAGTTAACCAAACTGAAAGAATAAAATTAAACTATAATCAAACTAAATTAAAATTAAAATCAAATTACAATATAAAAAAAAAGAAAAAATAAACTAATAAAATATTCTAGCAAGTTAGGCAGTGATATCCTAGGAAATTTAATCAATATAGAATAATGATCTCAATTCCTTCAGTGTAGCGGTCTCTAATGACTCATTGGTATTCTTTTGAATGTTTCATTTGTAATGTTTTGATGATGTAAAATATGTCTCCTTGAAATAAATAGCCTGAGCCAGCTCTTGCTTGGTTAACACTACAAATGTACCAATGTGGCAGTCCATTCTGTGAATCCATGTGTATTCCATTGACATGTTGAAGATCCATCTAATCTATGATGTTTTCTTTTCTGGATCTGATCATTCTTTCCTTTGATCTATCATTCTTTCCTTTGATCTAGTATGATTCTAATTTGAACGCTGGTGGGTGCCAATGTAGAACAATCTTTCCCTTTCATTACCATATGATAGCCGCCCTTCTAAGATTACATTTCACTCAAGCTCACCGTGTTCAAAGCTTCAATGGCACAAGGTATGTTTCAATATATGGCCATCCCAATTTTTTTCAATTTATTGTTTCTGCGTTTAATTGATATTCAAATGATAAAAATTTAGCCCGAGAACTCTGAAATTGCTTCAGAAATGGGTTTTTTTCATTGAATTTGATCACCTTTTCTTAATTAAAATTTGTGCATAACCCAAGAACTATGAAATTGCTTCAAAAATTGCTCAAATACAAGCTAAAGATGTGATGCTAACTTGGAAAAAGGATTATCCAAGTAGTCTCATGAACAAACACTTGTAAAAAAGAGTATGGATAACCCCTCCATCCGTTTTTCATTGTTAAGGTTTTGGCTCGAGTTCTTAATTTCCAATTTGATGTACCTAATCTTCTCCTCTTTCGGAATTGGTAGCAGTGATCAAATTTGAAGGGTGGGTCTTAATTTCAATTGGAAGGGAATTTATTCTTGGATCCCTTCAAAGATGAATGGTAGTATAAATAATTGTATTTCAATTAACAAGTTTAAATTAACTAAACCGTTTCACCAAAAATAATGTAAAAAATAAAATTGTTCTTTCAAATTTTTTATAATTTTTTATAATTGAGCACCTCTTACTATTTACAGAAAAAATGATATATTTTCAATAAAACTTATTTTGAACACATTAAGTTGTCATATGTGTATCATTAATTTTACAGTTCAGTAACATAACAACTATTCTATAGTATTTCTTCAAGTTGGAGCATACTTCATTATACAAAAAACTACTTAGACTATGTAATAGCAATATTGGGGCATCCACGTGCAATCCAAGCTTGAGAGATGTAAGAATTATAAGGATTGCGCACTTAAGAAAAAATAATACAGAACTCATAAAACATTAAAAAAAATTCCTACATACCAAGCAAGTTAGCAAAGCTAGCATAACTAGGGTCAGGGCATCAAATGTTTTTGTTCAACACTTATCGTGAAAGAATACATGTATGGGATGGAGGGGCAATGGAATCAAGCCTAAGTCAATTGAACCCTTGCAACTCACTACATGTCTGAGTCTCAACAATCTGCCTTTTAAATTGAACCAAAATACCAAAAGAAGTTTATTAATGGCTAGATTTGAGAAAGTTCTAGGTGTGAGTAATTAAGGGCTTGGGGCTCTAATTTTTTGTGTGTTTTGTACCAGTCGAGGATTCAGTGAATCAATAGTCACATGCAGGAATTTAAGTTATTTAATGAAAACAATTAATGTGTATACCTCTATGTAACCGTTTTCCATGTTGATGGAGGCCACTACCCTCTTTATTGTCTTACCAAAAGGCATGATAATGAGGAAGAAGACCTAAAATTATGAACCTCACCTTCAAAGAATTCCTTGCAATCACATTAGTGAGGAGCGATAAGAAGATCACAACAATCCAAATCTTAGTTGATAGTGTTAATTAAATACTTATATGGTAAATTTAATATAAGACTTACTTATAGTTTCCTCTTACTCTTTGCATCCTTGCACATTTAATATTTTATGGTTGTGTGTGTGCCTTGACCCAATTCGTATTATAAGGTGAGGATGTGCATGCATAATAATCCTTAGTTATGACTATGAGATGAGGATTTATAGGGAAGAGGATGTAAAGACAAGTAATTTTTATATGTATTTTGGTGGTGATGAGGACAAATGTTGTGAGAAACCAGAAATGTTTGGAAGGGCGGAGGGAGATTACATCATGATCATGCCACCCATCAAATTGAAGACTATTCTTGAGCCAACAATTGTTTTTTTTTTAATTTTATTAATAACCATTGTTTTTCCATATCGTGTGCCCAATGACACCTCTCTATAGCAATGCATAAATCGACCTCTGCATAGTTTGTGATCCTAACTACATGCCATTATTTGTATTTGCATGACATTGGGTGTTGTTTATAGTTGTCACGAGTCCATGATATTCATGCAAAAAATAAAGTTTTGTAGAGGAGAACCCATCAACCGACCTTTTGAATTTTAGTTTGACGAAAAATGAGTGGACATTGGTAGCGAGGTTCACATATGTAGTAGGAACAAAGTTTTGAGCTCGTTTCAGGCCTAGTAGTAGTCTATTAGTTGTTATTTTTTATTATAGTCGTAGTTTTTGACACATTATCACACTTTAGATTGAAGCCCTAAGTGACTCGAGAATGAGAGTCGCATCTCGATGGCTAGTGCCTCGTAGTCATCAATGATTACTGGTCATCTTACACAACTAGGCACTCAGTACATGACATGAGTGAGTGAGTGATTATAATTTATCATATTTCCAATATTTTGAATGATGAATTGAAATTTATAGCATAGGAATTTCAACAACTTGAGAAATTTATATAGATGGATAATTTCAAATCTTTCCCTTCTTTTAAAATGTTGATATAAATTATGACCTTCTTATCATACCCTTATTTATATTTTATTATCGTTTCCTTCCTCTTACCCCGTTCCTTCAGATTCTTTGGAAAAAAAACATATATTTCTAGCCTTTTATTGGTAGCTAACCTCGGTCTCCATATTTGATGAGGACAAAATGCTAGAGGAGCCTCCTTATCCAACAATACAATGGTGAATAGTGTATGAGTTAAATGGATATTTCTTTTCAAATGTGTGGAAGAAGGAAGGTGTTGCTCTTATCCAAGTCAAAGGTATAGATACTATAGCAGGGTAAACAAAAACATGACTTGAAAAAAGCGTAGCTAGCTCCTCCCTCTTCAGGAAAGCAGCTCTGTCAAGCAAACTAGAGCTCAGGATCGGATCCATCATTGGGGAGAACCCTGATGGATATTTTGTCTAATGCAGTAGCTTTATTCCTTATATAATAATATTATACTATAAGCAAGCATGCCTCTTTTCTGTAGCCCAACAAATGAAATGAGGCTCAGGAGGTCGATCGAATAGAAGCCATGGAAATTTGTCGGTTCATCCATCAAGAATATCAAGCTCTGAGTTGTTATATGGAAGGGTAAAATTCAGATTTTAAATTTTTTTGAAGAACAATTTTAAGGGAAGGGCTAGAACCTTTGGAAGGGTTCAATTTTGAACACTGATTGGTAGGTCTTTTCTTCAGCCGCCTATGAAACTGTGCCCATTTCGGCTTTTCAACATATTGAACAAATAACTATGAGGGAGCGAGGAGGAAAAATGTAGAGCAGAAAGCAAGTAGACTTGTTGCAGGGTGCAACTATGTTGTGTGTGATTGTGATTGGCGTGCTGGGTATCAGTAACAGTTAAGGGGCGGTGGCCATGGGAACTCTTGGTGGATTGCGTGAAGTGAAATATTTTCAGAACTCAATAGAGACGCTCGATCTTGGACGCTTTTCCGTTGATGACTACAACAGACAACATATATATGACCTGATCTTTTATTATTATTATTT
Source organism: Pseudotsuga menziesii (assembly GCA_001517045.1). Classification (NCBI taxonomy): domain Eukaryota; kingdom Viridiplantae; phylum Streptophyta; class Pinopsida; order Pinales; family Pinaceae; genus Pseudotsuga; species Pseudotsuga menziesii. Next base: position 323,476 of record LPNX010041440.1, read on the forward strand.
ATTTTTATTAGGAGGGATTTCATTTATTTCTGATTTATGGGAATTCCATTTGTTAATCGATCTGTTCTCTATGTTTGTATCTGTGTCTCCAGAATGGCGATATAACATTTCGTCGGGTGGTGGGATGCAGGAGTAAGTGGTGGCGGGGACTATGTATTATCTTACCATAGAGGCCAAGGACGACGATCATCCTAAGTTGTACAGAGCGAAGGCTTGGGTCAAACCCTATGAGAATTTCAAGTGTGGAGAAACCCTCTATTTCCAGGGCTGACCTTGGCATCAAACAAGGTAAGTCCCATACCTCAATTATAAACTCAATTTTGATGGGATTAGGAGGGCAGGGTTTTTATCCATTTCAATTTCCTTCAGGATTGATTGCTTGGTTTTGATAATTTAATGGGTAATTTCTCATAGATGAAGTGATACTACTTATTTCCAAAACATGCCTAGATTACATATCAGATCATGAAAATAACAAAATAGGTTATATGCCTTATTCATTGGTATTAATCAAGATTTAGGACTTGGAAAACTGTAGAACAAATGTCTAAACTTATGGCTTGAAATATGGAAATGATAAAAATAATAATCCTCTGTTTTAATATGTTGAAATAGTTTTTGAAATGCTGGACATACCCTTTTTGAATCTAGATCTCGATTTTCTAGTTGTCATACTTGAAATTTCAAATGCTCCGGAGGATGCTAATTGAATAAGAATTCAGAATTGTCCACCATTTAAAATTTGTGGAAGACTCTAACCAATTGCTTTATCTTCTTCTTCTCATTACATCTTCTTCCCTTTTTACATGTTTGAGATATGGAAGTGATTATTGATCCTCTACCATTTTTCATTTTACTTTCTTAATGCCTTGGAAAACTGGATCCATTCCTTTGAATGTTGATCCAATGCTTTAAGAATGTCAACTGCTTCTTAAGCTGGCACATGTACCTATGCATACTCAAAATTATAACAACAAATTTGAGAACAAGGATTAAGGTAAAAGTTCAAAAGATTAATGAAAAGACCCCAAATACTGGCTTTGTATTATTATGGTGCTGTAACAAGAGAAACATTTAGCAATACAAAATGCGAATGAAGTGTAATGGGAGGGTAGATTTTAGCAAAGTCTTTCGGAGATGGAAATGGACCATTGCAGATTGAGTTTGGATATTGAGGAGGTTCAAATTCAGTCACTATTCTCAAACTCAGTGCATTCAAGATATTTTTTACCTCTCTTGTCTCATAACATAACGAAAAATACTTTTGAATATGAACTACTCAAGCTATCGAGCAAGGGCATGTCAATAAAGATCTTATTACCAACTGTTCAACCCGAGAAATTTTTCACAAGAGCACATATATTTACAAGAAATGATATTCCTTTCAGTACTTTCAGGATATTGACACTATACTTACCCACAGGATATTAGCACCTCATTTTTCCTCGTCGCAATGACATTTCACTGATCATCTGTTATTTTATGTTTGAAGAGCTTTCTCTTCATATGGTCTTAATGGAAATACTCCTTTTTTTAACCCATTTACCCTTAGCCCTGTGACATTTATCCTCATCCTTCAATGCTAATTGTTTGGCTTCATCAAAGGAATGCAAATTTAGCAGAGCTGATTCATCTCGGAGTTGAAAAATTATTCTATCAGAATATCTTTCTGCAAATCCCCTTCATCTTCTTGCATGTATGTTCTTATTTATAGTTTCCTATATCACCCAGTATACTTTTGTACAAACATGTCTAGTTATTTCAAATTCTGAAGAAGTCTAAATAGTTTTTGCGGCTAATTAAAGGGCACAAATTTGGCTCTTCCACACCAAAAATACTAACTGATCCTAATGTCAATGGCACAATGGAGCATGGTGCACTATATCTGTCCCAGAAGTTCTCAACTGAAACTGCCCAATCTCAAAACTGATTCTCTTTCTCGGTTGGGCCTGTCAAGTGCCCCTAAATTTCTTCTTTTACATTAACAAAATAAAGTCACAGGACTTGACAAATTCCAATTTGTTTTGTTTTTTATAATATTGTAATTATATTATATTACAATAATCCTTATAATATTGTTTTTTATAATATACGAGAGTTGATATTGATTCCTATATCATGTAGTTAAAAAGTACAACCAAGTGAAAGAGATATATTGGCAAGTAGCATGCACAAGTGCACCACCCTACTTATACTTGTTCAAACCCTACACATAGAATTCAAACATTGCCCTTCTTAGCACATACGATTGAAAGAGAATAAAGCTTTTTACATTGGTGCTTTCAAAATACTGAGTACACATGTCAACACAATCTACTCTATAGAATAAACTTTCATTTCCTTGGCTGCTAGCTTGTATGAATGGAAGATGGAAACATTATTTAGCTTGTATGAATGGAAGATGGAAACATTCTTTGAAAATAGAGTCCATTGATACAAGTCCTTTGCATTTTTTAACAATGTTGTCCCTCCATCTCTATTATGAGATTTCCTGATGAAACAAAAAACTATAATGCTACTGGACTTTCATTAAGCAAATTTTGGTCTCGTCCTTTTTTCAACACCTCAGGCTAATTGAAACCATGCAAAAAAAAACACCACAACATGTTCTATGCCTTCTCTGCTTTTCCCTACAACTGCAAACAACTTCACGAAATTGTCATCTGCATGTTTCAAATTCAATATCTCCTTCTCAAGTGTCTTTTTTTGCCAGTGGTTAGTACCCTGTATAATGAAGACCAATTATGACTCATAGATAGATTTGGTGCCATGATGAAACGATTAAGAGAAAACTGCAACTTCATTTCCATCAACACTTGATGTTTTATCTTCATGTTGGAGAATGCTTATTTGTTCAAATTACTTTTTAGCGACCAGTTCAGTCGAAATGCTCGATTGAAAAAATGCAAAAAAATAGAACCCTTCTACAAATTCCCTACAGCCAACAACGTACAGATATTTGTAGTTATTCTCAAAGATGAATTCAAACGACTGCATAGAGGTCATGGCGAATGAAGACTGGAACATGTTTGTTTCTAGCTTGTATTTTTAGACTGTTTCAATTAATTGTTTGCTAGTACTTGTCACTGCTTCGAAAACAAAACCTCTTTATTGTTCATAGTTGTTGAATTGCATAAAAGTTGTTGATGTTGATGGATTGATTACATAAAAAACTATTATTTATTTCTTTTTGAATTTTCCAGCCATACATGTTCTCCACTCATTTTAATGGCAATGCAAACAAGTTTTTGTCCTTTCATATTTTCAATTGCATATGATATTGGTTTTCTCAAAACCGTCTTAACCATTGTTTACATACATTGTGCAGTTGCACATCTCCAACTATGCGAAGGTAGAAGAAAAAGTCGGTAAAAGCTGTCCATTAAGCTGTAGAGCATTTAATGAGGCTACAATAAGCTTGATGATCGTTGCTGAAAAAGTCAATGTTATTTCATAACAATCAATCAATATTATTATTATATAACAATCAATCAATTTTACCAATTTGTTTTGTTTTTTATAATATTGTAATTATATTGACTCTTGGTGTATCAAAAAAGTTGTTTTGTTTTTATATTGTAATTATATTGATTATTAGTGTATCAAGAAATTATAAAACCTAAGTTGGAAAATTCTCATAAAAATTGATACATACCATTTTTCATTAAACACTATATATTAATAATCTAAACATCATTTTTTTTATTAAACATTTTATTAATAATTTCAAAATCATGTAAAAAATTATAAAATATAAATTTACATTACAATATATAATAAAATTTATATTACAGTAAGATATTTTAAAGTTAAGGACTATTTTTAATATGTTAAGAGCAGGAACCAGTTCAACCAGTACGTTCATAGCAGTTATTAATTCTTTTTGCAAAGCAACGGATGACAGCATATATTGATCTTGAATGTTTCTTCTCAATTACTGGTCGGGCAGGCAAATGATGTTATTGGCTGTCTGGCCCTTATGAATTGCTTGAGTGCCCTCATGACTGAACTTATGTAATTCTTTTTTTTATGCTCAATCTGTCCAAAAGTTCCCTTAATTCGGATAAATAGAACTTTGAACCATTTTTAAAATGATTGCATGAGGTCATCGTGGAGATTATCCAATCACACTAAATAAAAAAATGATGTGTAAAGGAAAAACTTATAAATTATAGAACTAGTGACTTTCCTAAGAGGGGTGGAATCAACCCATTTCAAAATGGTCTATAGCTATAACAATTAATTTATGTCCGGGTGGATTAGTCTTTCCAATCTGATAAAAGGATAAAAGTGAAAATGACTGGCCAAGGTGATTTAACTTTTTCAAATTAAGAAAAGAAGTTATAAAGACATTCTTATAAAATAGTGATCACATTTTTTTTATTTTTCAAATGAAGAAAAGAAGTTACACGCATTTTTATAAAATAGTGATCATAAGAAATGTTTAAGGGATGAAGAAAGTGTACTAAAAAGAAGAGCCTTAACCCAAAAAATACATTAGACACTCAATTTGATTTATTTATTATTTTTAACTAATTGTGAAATACAACTAATTTCCATTCTTTATATTCTTATTTTTTATTTTTACCTTTAAAAATGAGTTCAACTTTTTAGTTTATATCCTTTAGGGTTGGGGTTGGGCTCATAGGGTCATGCTGTCGTTCAAGAAGCAGCCCAACATGTTGTGAAGAACATACAACAAAAATCCAACTCTTTGGCAGCTTATGAACTACAGGAGGTCCTTTCAACAAAGGCTGAGGTTGGTCCCCTGCCCTACTGTTTATGCTTTCTATGAGGTTTACATAGATTTCTGCCTTATTGCGGGTAACATCCGGTTTTGTTATTGTTGTCTTTTACGTTGATGGTAAATGGATATTTAGATCACATTGAACATGATGCATGACATTGATATTCTATAGTTTATAAAGTTCATATCATGTATATTTATTGGTTGTTAAACAATGTTTGCATTTATAAAGAATGCTAGTTGTTGTTAACTAACAACACTTTGGCTTTTTACGAGAGGCTTCAAGATCTTTTGACTAGTTAAAAGATTTGACCTCTTAATACTTATATTGAAGTTGTGAATTTGGGCTTATGATCTATTTCAAATCTGTCTTGCTTTCAATAGTATATAATGTTCACAATAGTTTTTTATTCTGTAAGTTAGATATATGCGTCTAAATATTACTTGAGCCTTGAAAATATCTAGATTAAAGGTTATTTATATAAATCTAAGTAAATATTAGTGCAAAAAACAAAATTTCTGGTCCCTTTCAACTATGCTAATTTCATTTAAAAATGATTGGGACAAGGGAGTAAAATCGTAACAATTCTTTGTACAAGTCTTTGCTTTCTCTAGAGAGCAGGCTTGCAAATATGCATCATTTCTCATTCATAGTAAGCATTAAGGTGGTGATGACATTCCAGATCTAAATAGGGTAAGCAAATAAATTTGCACTGTAATACATCTCATAGGATCTAATGTGTGTATTTGTGTAGTACTTTACTAATGTACAGATATAATATAGGTTCATTCATATTACTAGACTAAGTCTCATTAATTCATTCCTGCCTAGAGGAAATCATCCCCAATTTCCACTGAAGATAGGGAAGTTGCTGCCTATATGTTGATTGCAACAACCATTAACCCTGAGTGGGCAACATGCCTTTGCAGCACACCAAGTAGGTAGTGATGTGACACTACCTAGTGGATCCAATGTGGACATCAAAAAGAGTATCTTTAGGAAAGGGAAGCTGAAAATCTTGAATAGTGACCTCCAAATGTGTGACTGGACACATCCTTTAAATGAGCTGGTTCAGATCACTTCCACTGGTTGACATTCACCACATCATGGGTTCCTAACTGTGGTAGAAGGTCCAACTTGAAAGCATTGGCACCCATTTGTTGATTTTTGAAGCAATGCTTGTCCAAATGCAACCAAACTCAATCACCAACTTGAAAATATGTAGCAAGTTGATGTCAGTCGTATAGTGCTTTGTATTTAGCATGTGTCTGTTGAAGGATGTTATGAACATTAATTTGGATCTTGACCATGTTCTGCACAAAAGAAGCTTTGTCTTACTGCTTCTACTGCTGGGATGTGGATGGAGTTGGGAGAGCAACTGGAGCTAAGAGGTTGAAAGCCAAAACAAAGATCAAAAGGAAAGTGTCTTGTAGAAGGGTAGCTTTGTTGTAACTATGTTGCAAAATATGCAGGTATTGATCCCATTATTTGTTCTATTGATGGTAGAGGCAGAGAGCATGAACCAAGATTATGTTACACTATCTTAGTTTGGCCATCGGTTTGTGGATTGAATGTAGTAGAGAACTGATGCAGACAACGTAAAGGCTTCCATGAGGATTTTCCAAATCACTAAGAAATCTGGAGTAATGATCAGAAATGTTGGTCAATGGTAATCCAAAATAGCCCAAACAGGCTGGAAGAAATCCAAGCCCTATAGGGAACTGTCAAAGACTGGTACAATCCAAGCTTCATGTTGGCAGGTTTGTTTTGGCTACAATTTGAACAACTCTAGATGTAATATTCCACTTCTTTCCATGTGGAAGGCCAAAAGAAGTACCTTTGCAGGTGCAACATAATTTTCTGCACACCAAAATGTCCTCCATGGAATGAAGAATAGGCCTCCTTGATAAGCAGAAGGCAAGTTGATCTAGCTGGAACACACAATTGATTCAACTTGTAAAGAAAGTCATCTTGATATTTGTAGTCTAGGAAAGGGCGTTGATTGACCACAGTGGGTTGTTGGATGGATTCCATGACCAAACCAAAGTAAAGGTCTATATAATATTGGGATTTCCAATCCTCATAGGCTGCACATTTGATATCTAAAATGGAACGTACCTTGGCTTAGGGTCTATTGAGGAGATTAGGCACTTTATTGGAATATTGGAAGGCGTCTAATTGGTGACAAGTGGTTTCTACACTGACGATGTTTTGATATTTGTGGTCTATTGTGGGACAAAATAATTAACTAATTCTCTCTCTCTTTCTTGGGGATAATAGTAGTCTCCTTACAAATGGTAAACCTAGCCTTCCCACTTTATTTGTTTTTCCTTTAAGTAATGTTAAAACACCAATCCAAACTGGTTGGTCATTCTGAACATTTTAATTGGTCAGGCATACATGTCTAGATTCTAGAGGGTTAGAGGTCCTGCACAACATATCAATAACAATCTTGCTCTCAGCGTTGTAAATAGTTAGGAAATGTACTGGAAAAAAAATGTACTAGCTTGTTTAAGAAAGGAGGTTAAGATTTAGAATGTTGCATTAAAATGATGAAATGCACACTGAAATAACCAAAGAAAACAATTTAGACAATAGCTTTATGAAGATTAAATGTACCATATGGAAACAACATTAACTAAAAACAATTTTGAGTCCATGTATCTTGTTATGTGCACTTAAATATTTTCAATCCAGATTCTGTTTAATAACCTTATTTTTGTTGTAAAAGAGAACATCTATGTATTTAGTTGTCAAAGAGAGTATCTAAACTTCTGAATAAAGTCTTCAAGAGGTTGTCGAAATAGGATGCTTAATCAAGTGCACTAACATGATGACACTATAGTTTTCAAACTGTGTTCAATTTATTTCATTCACCAATATTTTTTTTAATATTATCAAAAGTTCACATGTGCATATGACATTATGCCTTCATCACAATCAGGGTTTTACTATTGTCCATGTAAATCCAGAGGTCTCACCAAAACTGAACAGCCTATTCCTAGCATGATGAAAATTGAAACAACAACTAGACTTCAGGTGAGGCTTAAAGAATCTTGAGGTAGGCATCTTCTTTTAATAACCATTCATGAGTGCTTCTCTTACCATCCCATTGCTGAACAAAATCACATAATCAACGAATAGCAACATTTATGTAGCAACACACAATCCTCAATTGGATTCTACACTACAACAAAAACTGGATTTAGCGTCAGATTTAGTGCCGGATTTTAGTGTAATTTTTTCCCAATTTTGATGAACAATCTGGTGCTAAAAGTGGCGCTATTGTACAATTTCATAAAACGCCATCTATTGCATCTTTTTTCCCGTCCTTTTTAACATCCATTTTTGCGCCCAATTTTTTGCATCTTTTGTTATGCCCTTATTTGCACCCAATTTTGCATCTTTTTTTGCGTCCTTTGTTACATCCTTGTTTGCACCTAGTTTGACGCTTACTTTTGCATCCAATGTTGCGCCTTATTTTGCTCCTAGTTTTTCATTGAGTCTTGCACCATGCTTTGCATCAAATTATGTGTCCAATTTTGCATCTAGCGTTACATCTAGCTTTGCATCCAATATTGTGTCTTGTTTTGCATCCAATTTTACTTATAATGTTGCATCCCCTTTTGCATCTAATTTGCATCTTGTTTTACATATTTTTTGTATCCATGTTTGTGCCTGATGTTTCATCTCGTTTTACATCGTATTTTGCATCTAGGTTTGCACCTAGTGTTGCATCCTGGTTGATGTCTTTTTTTGCATCTATGTTTGAGTCCAATGGTGCACCCAGTGTTGCGCCTAGTGTTGTGACTGGTTTTGCAACCATGTTTGTATCTAATATTGCATCCAATTTTGTGTCCAATGTTGCATCCCATCTTGCATTCAATATTATGTCTAGTTTTACATCCAATGTTTCGTCCCATCTTGCATCCAATATTGTGTCTCGTTTTAAGTTTTTGTTTGCGCCAAGTGTTGCCTCCAGTTTTGCACCTGGTGTTATGCATGGTTTTATGTCCATCGATACACCATATTTTGTGCCCAATTTAATGTCCAATTTTACGTCTAGTTAGGAGTCCACTTTTGCATCTACTGATGTGTCTAGTTTTGGGCCTAGTATTGCATCTAGTTTTGAGTCATTAATTGTGTCTAGTGTTGAGTCTTTTTTTGCATCCAATTTTGCAATTAATGTAACATCCATTTTTGTGTCCACATTTGCGTCTGACATAAGGTCCACTTTTGCATCTACTTTTATGTTTTGTGTGACGTCTACTTTTACATCATCTTTTGCATTTAGTGTTGCGTCTAATATTGCATCAATCTTGCACGACTACATTTTTTACCTTTAGAAATACATTGCAATATCATTAGGGCATGGAGGAATCGAACCACCGACCTCCTGCTTATAAGGCAGGCGCTCTTCCATTGAGCTAGAACCCTTTAAGAATCGGGAAGATGAGCAATATTAACACATTAAATTTCATCATTGTCCTTGAAATATTGTTTCACCTTTATTGTTTTGTGTATAATTTGTCATGTGTTTTTCCTATCATGCCTATTGACATACATTTAACTATTATTATGTTTTCTCATCCAGAACCAACACATTTGAAATAGCAGGATTCTAAACACTTGCATATGGAAACTATTAGTTTCCATTCTGATAGATTGCACATCCACCTTGTTTTTCCTACAACAATGCCTACATAAGTAATACTATGTTACCAAAAATGAGAAATGAGAAATGCAAAAAGAAAAGGGAATAGTACATGAAATGGGTTTTGGAGGTTTCACATAGAAGAAACAAGGAGAGAGAGAAAACAACACTAATGGTGAAGAAGAGAACGGAGATCACAGAGCCTAGATACAGTAAAAATGCAGTCTAGGTTGTCAATGGGTCTTGATTTGTGGGTCAAGTAGGTTTACTCACTACTACATTTCGACCAAAAATCCGACGGCCGTATTGTCGGATTTTTGACACTTCCTTGTCGCATGTACGACACTATGATTTTTTTTAAGCATCGGTGGATTTTCATCGGTTATCCGACATCTTTTCAATCCGTCGGTAAAGCGACACCTCAGTTTACCGTCGGTTAAATGTAAATTGTCGGTTATCCGACATTTAATTCATAATAAACTTTAAATGTAAGCATCGGTTAAGCGACAGCATGGCCGTCGAAGAAAGCAATGGTATTGAATTTTTTTTTTAAAATCACCTACAGGCCGTCGCGTAACCGACGGCTATAAAACGTAAGCGTCGGTTAAGCGACAGCATGGCTGTCGGTTAAGCGACGGTATGGAATTTTTTTTTGTTTAAATCACCTACAGGTCATCGCTTAACTGATGGCTATAACTGTTTTAAAAAAAAATACAAATGCCAGATCATTGGAGACACACCTTGATGTTTGTATAAAAGCAAGTTCTTCTACCTTTCCTGAATGTGTGTAGAAGTGAGTGAAGTTGAGGTGGGGTATAGCCAATGAATTTGAGCAACAATGTAATGGGAAAATAATGAAATTATATTCCAAATGCTTGAAAGACAGAGAATATTCAAGCATGAACGAGTTAAGAAAATGAAAAATCCACCAAGTGGTTAAAAGAAAGAAAAACATAGTTATAGTTTGTTGGGACTAATAAACTATGTTCTACCAACTAATCTTCCACATGCTCAATGTCAATTTTCCTTTCTCATGAACTTTCTCAAAACCCAAGGCAATTTCAACATAACGTACAAGGACTCAAAAGAGTTAAATTTGAAAAGATTTGCATTTCATTGCAAAGTTGTTGAAAACCTTTTCAATTGCAAAGCCTCTGTGTAGTACAAGAAAAGATAGTTGTCATACATTGTTCCAAATGTCTCCTTGTAATGCAATCTCCCCAATCTTAATAGATATTGAAGGGTATACAAAGAATGCTAGGATTTGTACAAAATAACCTTCGTATGTTCCAACCAATTTTTTTAGACCCTCGAATCTACAAACAAAAATATCATTAACGAGCAATTAGAAAAATTGGCATCAACAATAGAAAATATTAACATAAGCACAAAAATTCCATGTTCATTTGTGACTCTATTACAACTTGAATAATTGAATAAGGCTCCTTTAGTTGAATAAAGAATGGAGGGGGCTTATTTTATTTTATTTTATTAATTTTTTTAATGGGGCAGACAAACACTTCTCCCCCACCTGGGCTGTAGAAATGCACCTTCTCAGCGCAATGATTTATTGCTTTGTAAGTACGTTTTATCTATCAAAGGCTTAGAATAAGGTGGATACAAACTTCCTTGAAGTTCTAATGATCCACATTGGAATGGACCCACACACAGTAAGCTGGATAAAGACTTCCTTGAAGTTCTAATGATCCACATTGGAATGGACCCACACACAATAAGCTGGATAAAGACTTGTTGCACAAATGTCCCTTATGCAGTATTGGTCAATGGATCACCAATTAAACTTTTGCATCGAAATAGGATGCTCAAGACAGTGCTGCCTTCTGTCGCCCCCTGTTTTTTTTGGCTTTAGAAGGTTCATGTAAAATCCTACAAGTTTGAAAGGGAAGAGAATAATTACAGGAGTCCAGATAACCAGGGATATTCACATACCCATTTCCTATTTTGTAGATGTTGTGCTCCTCTTTGAAATGAAAGTCTTAGGGAGGCAAAAATTTTAATGGACTCAATCAATACTGTACAGCCACAAAAATGGAAGTAAAGCTACAAAAATCAACCCTAACTTTCTGTGAGTACTGAGTGCGCTGGATCCATCAAAGGATTATAATAGGGTGGATATGACCTTCCTTTAACTCCTAATGATCCACATCGGACTCACAAAATAAGCTAGATAAAGGACTGTTACACAAATGTCTTTTATGCGATGTTGGGGAAAGTATCACCAACTAAAATTTTGCATCCACATAGGAGCTTGAGACAGTGCTACCCTCTGTCACCCCTACTGTTTATTTTGGTGGCAGAAGGTTCAAGTAAAATCCTAGAAGTTTGAAGGAGGAGAAAAAATAAACGAGTCCAGATAACCAGGGATGTTCGCATCAGCCATCTCCTTTTTT